>JAJLZQ010000042.1:0-112443 GCA_030572255.1 Kodamaea fukazawae
AACCTTCTTGAATTTGGAGTGGTTTTGCTCATCTAGCTGAAGCAATACAAAATATTGTGAGTCGGTGAGAATGGCGTAGGTCGTATTGTGAGCCAACATACGTAAAACCGCTTGTCTTACAACGTTTTGAAACCTTGAGGTTGTGAAAGCGTGCGCTAAGATGGCATCGCATCTGGCCTCGTGATTGTCAACATTCGAGTTATCATTTGAGACATTGCTTTGAGATGTGCTTTGAGATGAAAACAATAGATATTTCTGTACTTCAACGACACATACCACATCTGAGCCACTTGTGACGTATATGTTAGAGCGAAAACGGTGACCTTTGAAAGGTACACCGTCATGGTTCGAACGGAACGTCAATGGAATGCCAGCCGTAATTAAAAACCGGCAGGCTGGTTCCACAAAAAATTCGATGACAGCATTAATGTAACCCCGTGATCTTTCTATCAAAGGTATTTGTTTCTCATTCTTACACCCAATTCTTGTTTTGAGACGTCCTGCCTTCATAAAAAGCTTGCTCCTTATTTTTGCAAGGTCCGCATTGCCCAAAAACTTGGCAATATGGTAGCTGAAGGGACCGAATTCTTCATGAGCAGGAGCCGTTGCACGGTAGCGGAGCTTCGCACGACCTGGATTCATGGAGTACTCATCGATTGGAATAGACATCATGAGTATTAGATGAGCCAATTTTAGGTCTGAATCAGACAGATTGTCCAATTGGATAAGAAACGGGCGAAGACACTGTTCTATTTCATCAGAAATTGTTCTCGTTGGAACATGTGTAATTCCGAATAACATTTCCGCCTTTTGAACATAACTGGTATCTGAATTGAACAAGTCAGGTAAATGTGCTTTAAGGTCAAAGAATTTAGTGTTCGAACGGTTCTCACGATGAACTGAAGTAGTCTCAGGATGTCGATCAGACAAATCCAAGTATTGGGGCAAATTATCCTTAATGTACTGAATACATTCCATGAACTTCGTGAGTGGTGGTGGGTCTTGTTGATTTGGAGTGTCAGACATTGGAGTGGTGGGAGTAATTAAAAAAAAGTTTTGGCGGCAAATGCGCAGAAATAGATATTACCCGTTTGTGGTCATGGTTTGGTATAAGGGTTCACACACAAAATTTGCAAGGTTTAACGGACTTAACAGTGCAGCGAAACGTTTGTAGACAAGCGTTGACTGTGGTCCTGAAATGGTGACTGAAGGTTTGCGTGGTTCCTTGTTGGACTTCTCTGAGCTTGTCGACAAAGAAGTTACAACATGAAGGACAGTAGAACTGCAAGTAACGCAAATTTACGCAGTTAAGTGTGGCACTCATATGCTGTAAATTCCAGATGAGTGTTGCTTTCACTTCAAAGAATTCTATTCCTTTGCCCATCTTGCATGTGCTCAGCGGCAAAATGACCTTCAAGAAGAATTCTACTTGGAATAGTGACTTGGAGCGGTACTAACAATACTGGCATGGTAACTAGAAGACCTATGAAAAGTATGACTGGGAAACGGCTCAAAGTAAGTTTTTTTTTTTTTTTTTTGCAGCCTGATGAGTTGCAGCTTTCCGCTCCAGACTTCATGCAGTCACAACTCAACCGTACTCGCCATAGACATTAATTCAGCAACTGCGAAGCAAAACTCCGCTTTACATAATAATGTGAGTGGGTCCTAGGTGGGGGGCCCACACGAGCTGCTGGTCCCCTGGCAGTCCATATTCCATAGAACATCCCATGAACCCCGGAAATTTCAGAAACAAAGAAAGTTGAGAGGTTTGCAGGCGCTAAGGGTGTCGGGAAGGTGTAATAAATGTTGTAATACTTAAACACAATCTTCCAAACAATGTTTGCAGCCATTTGTTTGTATTGAAGTTGCTTTAAACACATTTACCATCTAGGTAGAGTGGCAAGTGAGAAGTGTGTACCTTGAACTCCAGCTTGCCTGTATCTATTTATTAGATCCGTTATTTAACGGGTAGGTTAGTCGCCGTGCAAGTGTCTAACGCTGGTGCCCGTTGTTTAGTATCCATCGTTTAATCAGTCTACTAATTGATATTCCCACTTTCTTGTAGGCAGTTGAATGTTTCTCTTCACCCCCAAGAAATCAAAGCATATTTTCTTAAAGGTTGGTGCCCTACTGTGCGTCAAGAAACTTAACCTTGAGGAGAGTGTTGTAAGTATCGCTTCTGTTTGCAATATTGTATAAGCATTCTCAGCAAAATCCTTGCTTCTGCAGTCTTTGGCAGTATCCTGCTTGAGTTGAGTGTAGATTAGTATTTTCCGATTCCTCTATTTTTGGTTGGAAGATTGTGAAATAAGTTGTTAAGGTCTACTAAACATAGCAGCAGATCCGTAGACTCATTAAATTGAAAATGCATTTACACCCTCTTTTTGCAAGTTCAGTTTTTACCAAGTACTTGGTTCGCAATTCAGCATTAAAAGTGTTTACTTGACTTATGTACGCTGAATGAATAATTTAGCCAATGACCTAGGTGTCGAATGTGCTGTGTGAAATCCGAATTGGAAGAGATGTAGCCGTATCGCTACCACTCGACGGTCCCGAAAACACGATGATACCGTGAGGTACCGCATGTTTCCGGAGGACTCGACGTAGATAGTCGACGCTGGTCCACACCTATAAGCCTCCCCCTCGTTAAGGTACCCTGCTTTCCTCCCTCCACCTACATCGGACGGCTGCGCCAAGGTCAGTTTAGGCGATTTGCAGCCACTCGGTCCATCTCCGAACCCCAGATATATATGCAACCGAGAGGGACAGTAGTGATGAGACTCCATAATACAAACCAAACTGCTTAGGGACCAAATCTGCTTTAGTGTTTTGTACCACCCGGAGCTGCGCTCTGCTTCACCATTACCCTTGCTTGCTGCGCTTCGCAGCTTATCTGCCCCACCTTTGCGTGATAAGCATTTCACCAACTTTTGCCATGTCGCCTCCTTACCCTAACCCCGTTTCTGGGGACTCACCAAACCACCTGCTCCACCTGCTGCACGCCTCTTGGCCCTCTTACCCCGGACAGACACCGCTACAGCGCCGGTCCGGGGAAACCCAACTAACTGCGCTCGGCTATAAATCTTGCCGTTGTGGGGATATACACGTGACCGGCAAATCCTCGGTAGTTTCACATGCCTGATCCCCGGAATATAAATCATCCAATTTACCATCATTAATCATCCGTAATCAATACTTAACAATCAACCATGGATGCATCTTGTGGGCCCTCCAACGCCCTCACCAGTCTCAGCAAGCACGCCCAGAGGGACAACTCCCTTCAGCATGAGTTCAGACCCCAGCAAGGGCAACTGGGGATCCATAGTTTCAGGCAGTCTGGGAACGTCGATTCGAGGTTGAACAACGAATTTGCCAACTTCAACAAGAACGACTTTGCGCAAAGTTTCATGAAACTGAACCCAGCGTTCAGCCAACAGCGTGTACAACCACAGGCGCAAGCACAGCAACAACAGTTCCACCAGCTTCATCAGCAACAGCAACAGCAGCACCACCACCAACACCGTCACCACCATCATCAACACCACCACCATCACCACCACCAAGACCACGCTAATCCAGACCAACTCCAGCCATGTTGCATAGAGGCAGCTAAGGCGGAACAAGCTGGGCAGCAGCTGTGGGTCAGGGACTTCTCCAACATGAACATCGGCCAGCAAAAGTCCAACTGGAACCAACAGTTTATGCAGCAAAACAACCCTCTCCAGCACGAACAGCATATGAATATGACGCCGATGGCCACCTACAGACCGCAGATGCCCATGGCGAGCATGAACCAGACCATGGGAGTGCCTACGGAGCACCAAGAGATCCACAACATGGAGCAAGAGAGTCAAATGTACGAGGATCAGTTTGCTCAACTCGAGAATGAATTACAGGAACAAAGTGTTGAGCTTGAGCAGCCAATGCAAGACACGGGCGACAAGGAGGAGTTTGCTAGAACGGCAGGCAAGGTGAAGGAGAGTTTGCTTGCGGCCAACTCGGAGGTGATGTCGGACAAGCTCCAGAACTCTCAGTTCCTCAAGTTGATGAGCTCCATTTCCAAGAGACAGGTGGAGTTGGAAGGTGACAAGTTGGTCAACGCCGACTCCAGACAGGACATCAGAGAGGATTTGAAGGAGCATTTGAGCGACCCATTGCACCACGTCAAGCAAGAAAGTGCCGCTCGCCAAGAGAGCATGTATGGCGATGGATTGAGGGACCAACCAGACTACCACATTCCACAGTTCCACTTTGAGAGACCAGTAGAAGGCGCCGCCAGAACCCTGGAGAGCGAGAATGTCAAACTGCATTTACCTGATCCTTTGGCGCATCTCAAGGACGGCGACTTGAGTGGCATCTTGGATCCGTTGACTGCTGCAAAGGTGGTCAGTGGTGGCCAAGTCAAAACCTCTGCCTGGATCGAGGACGACTCTTGGTTGGACATGACAGAGCAACAGCCTGCCAAGAAGAAGAACAGTATTATGAGTGATGCCTGGCAAGAGGTTTTCGACGATTACAAGAACGACGATGATAGTCATTAGATAAGGTTCCGACGGTTGTCCCGGAGTGAAGGCCTTCAAGGCTATTAGTTATCTAGAACTCCCAGAGAGTGTAAGAGATATGCTATGGGACTCAGATAAAACATGTGTCGAGGATACCCTTATGATCATGAATTACACTGCTGGATAAGTTCCGATAACGGCTGTCCCGGAGTGATAAACCTCAAAGAATTTGAGTTAATTCGAACTTCCAAGAGAGTATGGGAGGAGTGGATATGGCCCTCAGATAAGACTTGAGTCGAGGATACTCGTAAAACTCGAATAACTCTTCTGGATAAGTTCCGATAACGGTTGTCCCGGAGTTATGGGCTTCTAAGAAAATTTGAGTTTACCCAAGAGTATAAGAGGAGGGATTATGAGATGGTCATCAGATAAACCATATGTCGAGGATACTCATACGTCGAGGATACTCATATGTCGAGAATACTCGTAAAACTCGAATAACTCTTCTGGATAAGTTCCGATAACGGTTGTCCCGGAGTTATGGGCTTCTAAGAAAATTTGAGTTTACCCAAGAGTATAAGAGGAGGGATTATGAGATGGTCATCAGATAAACCATATGTCGAGGATACTCATACGTCGAGGATACTCATATGTCGAGAATACTCGTAAAACTCGAATAACTCTTCTGGATAAGTTCCGATAACGGTTGTCCCGGAGTTATGGGATTCTAAGAAAATTGAGTTTACTCGAACTCCCAAGAGCATAAGGATTATGAGATGGCCATCAGATAAACCAATGTCGAGGATACTCGTAAAACTCGAATAACACCACTGAACCTTATCTCGATTGGCACATCACCCTCGCTCTTCCCACGCTTAGCTAATTTATCAACAATGCAGATCAGACCAATTAGGCAAAGCAAACCACAAGGCATATCAGTAACACTAAACAGAAGGCAATCTTGTCGTTTAGGTTGGTGTTGACAGATGACGTCAGCAAGAGGAAGAGGATTACGATAGGATTACGATATGACGTCAGTTTTTTTATAATGAATGCGTAATGATAGATTATGGAGAATGTAAGCGGGTCCAAAGACCAGGCTAGACCGTGGACATTGTGTAGTTGCCGCGATTTCGTGGACACGCCATACAGGAGAGGGGCGAGATGGAGCGGTGAAACGCTCAACCATCTCGGAGTATGTGGCCATCCACCAGGAGCACTGTGAATCTGAAACAGATCTATAATTTCACTCTCTGAAAAGCTCGGAGAATTAATCCGATGAGGAGCGCATTGTTCCGGGAATTCCAAAAGGGTCCGGAATGAGCAGGAAGAGGTGGGCAGCGATGGGGGTGAGTAAGAGACCGATGGTACGGGAGGGCACACCAATGGGAGACATGGTTGGCGGAGGCGTAGGCAGCCAGGACCCGTGGTTCGCTGTTGCTGGCGGCGATGGGCGCCAGGCTGCCCGGCCACCCAGCAGAGCGGTGGAGCACGCAACCGGGTGATAGCATCTCTCAGCACCAGATGTCTCAAAAACTGCAACGTGTAATCAGACTCCCAGCAAGGAAACACAATAAACAAAAAGAAACCAAGCAAAAGCTTAATCGAGATGAGCAGAAGGAAAGCGGACCAAAACGTCTGCCCACGAACATCGCTAAAACCGCGCAGCAGCAGCTTAAGCCGGAGAGCATGCAAGTCCGGCCCGTACCAGCCAACCTTCGGAGCGTCCATCCAGCGGGATCAAGGCTCCCCTCCCTACACAGACCGCAACCGAAGCGGAAGAACACTGCGTGCCAACGTAGTTGTAACGGTTACGCACGGTGTTGTCGCCTTCGCTCATGACGACAGCTTGCGTCCGCCATGCAGTACAACGGCATTGCTTCGGAGCGGACTTTGGCAAAGAGGGGACGCTCCATCGGACCAACATCCGCCCATTGTTGGCCACCAGCAGCAAACAAAACACACCCAACAAGTTGCTCTGCCCAGCACGACCACTGCCAAAGCTTTCCGCTTGCAAATAGCCCCCGTATACCCACAGTAACAAGCAGCTGGACACCTCCCATGTCTTCCAGCTGTGCTCATCTCCCTTTGTGTCCATTACATCATATTACACCATACCACCCCAATGAATCCAGCCTCTGACGTAGCCACCACAGATAATCCTGCACTGAACAATAGCCCATGTCCTAACATATCCCTTCTGTGGTTATCTACATACACTAAAGCGTCTTTCTTCTTCCATGACAACGTTCAGGGTATTTGCTCGGTTCTTTTTTTTTCTCCCACCATAATGTTGGGCCACTCTATAAATAAGGGAAGATCGTCACCCACAATTTTTTTTCCCCATCATCAACATACAAACAGATAATAGATACCATGACAGCTCCATACCATATTGAAAAACCGTTCAGAATCGCGATTGTGGGTTCCGGGAACTGGGGGACCGCTGTTGCCAAGTTGGTTGCAGAGAACACCGCTGAAAAGCCCGACATTTTCGAGCCCCAGGTCAACATGTGGGTGTACGAGGAAGAGATTGACGGACAGAAGTTGACCGAAATCATCAACAACAAGCACGAAAACGTCAAGTACTTGCCTGGGATCCAATTGCCCGCCAACTTGGTGGCCAACCCAGACATTGTGGCCACCTGCGAGGGCGCAGACTTGTTGATCTTCAACA
The DNA here is from genome assembly GCA_030572255.1 of Kodamaea fukazawae. NCBI lineage: Eukaryota > Fungi > Ascomycota > Pichiomycetes > Serinales > Debaryomycetaceae > Kodamaea > Kodamaea fukazawae. Next base: position 7,180 of record JAJLZQ010000042.1, read on the forward strand.
TCCCACACCAGTTTTTGGGCCGCATCTGCAAGCAGTTGATTGGCAAGGTCAACCCCAACGCCAGAGCTATTTCGTGCTTGAAGGGGTTGGAGGTGACTCCAGAGGGCTGCAAGTTGTTGTCGCAGTCCATCACAGACACCTTGGGCATCCACTGTGGTGTGTTGAGCGGGGCCAACATTGCCAACGAGGTGGCAAAGGAAAGATGGTCCGAGACCTCCATCGCATACACCCTCCCCAAGGACTTTGGCGGCGAGGGCAAGGACATTGACGAGTACGTCTTGAAGCAAGCCTTCCACAGACCATACTTCCACGTCAGAGTCATCAAGGACGTTGTCGGCGCCTCCATGGCCGGTGCCCTCAAGAACGTTGTTGCCTGTGCCGTCGGCTTTGTCGAAGGTGCCGGCTGGGGCGACAACGCCAAGGCCGCCATCATGAGAATCGGCTTGAAAGAAATCATCCACTTTGCCCACTACTGGAAGAAGTTTGGCATCCAAGCTCTCTCCGCCCCAGACCCAACCACTTTCACAGAAGAGTCCGCCGGTGTGGCGGACTTGATCACAACATGCTCCGGTGGCCGTAACGTCAAGGTTGCAAGATACATGATTGAAAACAACGTCGACGCCTTTGAAGCTGAAAAGGTCTTGTTGAACGGCCAATCTTCCCAAGGTTTGTTGACCTCCAAGGAAGTCCACTTGTTGTTGGAACACTTCGACTTGAAGGACGAGTTCCCATTGTTCGAAGCAACCTACAGAATCATCTACGAGCATTCAAACGTCGACGAGTTACCAACTCTTTTGGAATAGTGTATATTATAGAATCATATGGAAGGGTACAAGACAAGTTGTAGTTTTTGAATTTCGCCAGTGTAGTACAAATCAGCGAACAATTAAGTGAGGGAGAAAGACAGAGTTGGCTTTGAACAATTAAGTGAGGGAGGATGTCAGAGTTGGCTCTGAACAATTAAGTGAGGGAAGGGCAGAATTAGCTCTGAAAGTGGACTCGGCTTTGGAGTAAGGATAGGATATTCGCATCAGCGTGGGTAAAATCAGCTAGGGATGATAAAATGAGGGAAAGATGTCAGAATCAGCTCTTCTAAAAAATTAGAGTTACTCTGGAGGGGATGAAAAGATTCTAAATCAAGGTCACCTCCAAGTAGTTGATTCCATTTCAAATTGTCTTAAGGTATATTGTAGATGAGTGGTGTCAAACTCTTCTTGCAGTCATCCCAAACGACTGTACCAGCAGGGTTTATCGGCAAGGAAAGAGTGACAAAAAGTGGTGCTAGATCAAAAAGACCCTGCACACACAAGTAGAAAGTCACACTATAAACAGCTTCTCCCGCAGGTATCCGTATTATTCAGATACAAGCAGGTTGCAACTGTTCAATGGGGCAACATCCAACACTGACGCAAACAAGTTGATGTTCTAAAATGCCCATGCGTGTGTCTTGGGGTATTGAGGTTATTATGTTAAAAAGATGGTGGGTGAGCTGATATGACTTTTGGGTTAGTTGGTACGACACAATGGCGTCACTTGTAAGTGTAGAGTGGGGTATCGGGCCCGTTGATAAACAAAGAGAATAATTGGTTCCCAGCTGCAGCTTGCCGTTACAAGCAGCAACAAAGGAGTTCAGGGGAGTTGTTGGTAACATCACAACAAAGATCAAAGGCACTGTAAAGCGCCCGTTCTCCAATGTGCTTGGTCGCAAACGAGTGGCTGCAAATAGCTGTCGCAGACCAATGCACAAAACTCCGCATTTTTTTGCATCAATTATTCTTCTCTCAAGATCCGGCCTTCCCCATCTTCTCTCTTAAAGATCTGGGCTCCACCATCGCCCCAACCGGCAAGATTCTGTCCGTATTCGTTGGCGGAAACCTGCAAAGAGCTGTCCCCAAAGTTCTCACCTCTGGCTGGACCCGTGTAGTCTTCGCCAGTCCAGCAGTACTTTGCAAAGCATTGTTGGCACTGAGGAGTAGGAGCAAGGCCTTGTCTTTGCTGTTCTCTTCTGATGATGGCACAACCAACACAGACATTCCAGTCGCTGTCAAGGGTCGAGTTCAATCTGGTAGCAGTTTCGTACCCGTTTTGAATCATCCCAAGCTTCTCTTCTTCTTGGTAGGTGAGCTTAAAGGTGGAGGTGTTGGACCAGTAGGAAAATGGTCTGTTGGCAATGTAGACAATCAATGGAACCTCAGTCTCCGAAGTTGGGGTAAGCGAGAGTCCTGCACTGCTAATGGAGTTGTTACTGAAAACGCTGTTGCTTAAGGAACTGTTTCTGAAAGCACTGTTGCTCAAAGAACTGTTGCTGAAGACATTGTTGGAAAGCGCATTGGTGTCACAGCCCAAGAAAACAGGTCTGGCAGTAAAGTTACCATTTCTGAAGGTGTACTGGTTTGGGACCTTTGGCATGATAATCCCTTCCCCTTGGGTGGAAAATTGTCTTTGGTAGGTGGCAATCATGGCGGATCCATCTGGCCAATTGTCAACGTCGGCCGAGTTATCGTTAGCAAATATAATGTCGACCTTTCTGTTCTTTTGTAAAAGAGGTTCCAAAGGAATGTTTTGGTTGTCAATCCCACCATCAGCCAACCACAACTCTCTTTGAGACTTGATGTAGGACGAAGAGTTTGGCGAGTAGAAGGGGTTTGGCGACCAGCTGGCAAGAAGGTAGTTTATCGACTCAAAAGGCTTAATAAATAAGTTTTGAATCAAAGCGGTGAAGATGCTAGGTAATTGGGACAAGTCAAGACTGTAAAAGGCAGCAGTGAACACAGACAGCGAGGTCCCCATGACAAACCCGGCATTGTCAAAGTTGACATAACAGTTGCCATGGTTGGTGGGCTGTCCGTTTCTCAAGTTGGTCCCAACATACTGCAAGTTTGCAAACTGATTGAGAGAAGGGTCCCAGGACCCCATTTCGTAAGGGTTGAATTCAACCACGGTAGAGTTAAAGTTGATGACACCGGTGTTTGGAGCTCTACTCAACGCAACCATAATTGGGAATGGTTGGTCGGCAGAGGAAAAGGGAGTTGAAGGGTTCAAACCTAAAGATGAGTAGGTTAATCCTGCACCGTCACCAGGAAAGGCAGAAAGAAACTTGTTACTCAATTCCCTACTCCAAATGTCTGTAAAGGTCACGTCAAACCCGGCAAAGAACTTGGAGTTGACAGAGTTGGCAAGTCCAGTGTAGTAAAAGAGGTTTCCAAGGACATTAAGGATGCCACCAGGAATGAAAATGGAGGTGGAAAGGTCCCAGATGGAGGAACTTGCAACAATGTCATCAATGCTCAAAAAGTTGTTCATGGAGACAGTCCCAACCAACCACGAGCCCCCCGACAACCCTGCGATATAGGTGGAGGCCTGTAAGATGCCCTTGAGACCCGGGTCGGCACTTTGGGTTCTAGAATCATAGGCAGCCAATTGCCCAGCCCCAGCAAGCATGGCACGAAACCCGCCCCCAGAAAACGCTAAAGCGATGGAAATAGGGTTGCGGGCACCGTTGACAAAGGTCTCTGCATCAAAGTCGTCTAAATTTAACCCAGACAAGAATTCAATCAAGGCCGGGTTGGTCTTAGCATGACGGTGTTGCAACCAAGCGGACTCCAGGCTAGAGATGCCGTCAGCCTCTCTAACGTACTGGAAGTTGGGCGGGCAACTGACCGACTTGGGAGCGTACTTGATGTCGTCAAAAAAGGCGATAACCTGGGTCAAGTACAAGGCCAAGGCTATAAGACATTGAAAGTTCATGGCTATGGCTAGAGTGTTGCGTAGTTTTTGGAGGGTAGCAAATGTAGGCAGGCCCGCCTGTTCTTATAGTGGGAAATGCCAAGGTGACACACACCCTTTTACGGTGCACAAGATGAAGAGTTTAGCCAACACACCTTCCATAGTGTATGCAAAAAATATTTTTAGGCTCGGGCATACTCCATTCGATTGTGTTGTTAAGACCCTAGGCGGAGATCAATAAGCCATCTGGCAGATAAGCTGCGTGGGAGCCAAAGGATCGGGCAGATATCGGGCCAGTGCAGCAGTTGCACCCAACCCTGCACTCTCCGACAGGCACGTTGCGACCGTGGCCCAGGACGGTGCTCTTCTCTACTCCTGGATGCTCTGGGAGGGTTATGTGTGATTTCCACACGCAGCGGCAGCAAGATGCGTTTTTGTTAAGTCTCGGTTATTTCTTCAACTTTTACGGCTTTACGGTTTTTCGCAGCTATTGAAAGTGTTGCACACAATGGGCTTGGCTGCACAATAGATGAGTGGATGAATGGATTAGGGGGAGACCTCTAGGGTGGAGCCAACAAAGATCCCCCGCCAAACACACCCTCAGGGAGGTCTTCTCTGCTGTGTGTGTCTCCGCTCCTCATGCTGTTTCGATGTTTTCTTTGAAGAGCCTTTGAGGACACCACCCGCATTTCGGGGAGGACACCGCGTCGTATGGACTCAAAACACGTTTTTCAGGCACACGTTGCGCTGACGTCTAACGGATCCACACACGCACACGTTGGGCCGTACGGACATGGCCAATGCCGTGGGGCCGCGAGGACCATGCTGGCTTTGCGGAATGCCGAAATAATAACGTCGCAGAGATCCAGGCTTGTGCTGTACGATGCTGTAGGAGGTGGCCGTTTTGAAGCGGCTGATGAAACCGCACCCAACAAGCTTTTTCGAGGAGGGTCCCGGCAGCTTTTAGTAAGCACACTGAGCAAGGCACCGACCACAAACAAACCCCCAACGCAGGCGCCTATTACCCCACGGCCTTGGCTACCCAACCTTGGCGGATCCACCGGTCCAGCTGTGTTGCAGGGGCCTGTATGTCGGAACTGCATTCCCATCTTCTTGACGTGGTCTCGGCACGGCGACTCAAAATCAAACATGCATCTTCCGGAGCTGCTCCCAATACAGTATCCAATCATCCTTTTCTGGAACTTTTCAACCGTTGTGGTCCATTAGATTATGCAACAGACGAAATGTGCTCACCCCCCGGGGTCGGCATGGAGGCTCATTCCCAGCTTCATAAAGCCGAGGTCATGTCGCTTGCGTTCAAGTCCGTGTAAGTGCTGCCACTTGTGTTTGTGAGCTGATCCAGCGTGGGCCCTCTTCCCGAGTCTTGAGCACCAGCAGGGGCTCAATCGCCTGAATGAGTTGATCAATGCAGCCAACCCACGCGGTCAGCCAATGTTCTGGGATCTAGGGTGCTGTGGTGCCGTGTCGTGCCTGCTCAGGCTGGCGGAGGTCCATCTGGGGACTGGTCGTTTTTGGTAGCTTCCCTTTTCGGATTTGTCTTTTCTAACGAACGCGCAAACCCTGGTTCAAAAATACTCCACTGTTAGCATCGACGCCAATGCCTCGCTTAAACCAAGAGCCATCCAGCGGGTCGTCCAGCGAATACGTTGCGTTTGTCCAGGACAAGTTGGAGTTTGCACGTGGGGTGGCGGACCAGTCCTTGTCGTGGTACCGCTCGCAACCGTTGTGGAAGCGTCTCCTAATCCAAATCGGTGGCGTGGCCGCTTTCGTATTAGGCCTACTTGCGCTCATCTTCCACAAGTACCTCATCCATTCATTGGTCAAGCTCTCGGACGACTGGCACGACTTGAAGTACGGCGCCTTACTATTGTTTGTCTTGATCTTTTTGGTGGGCTTCCCTCCGTTGATTGGCTACTCCGCCTTGTCCATGTTGGCCGGGATGATCTACGGCTTCCCCAACGGCTGGTTCCTTTTGGCCGCTGGCTCCGTCTCGGGCTCAACGTGCTCCTTCATCGTGTTCCGCTACCTCCTCAACCTGCAATCCCAGAAGTTGATCAACTCCAATGAGAAGTTCAGGGCCTTTGCCGAGATTTTGCGTGAAGAGGAGAGCTCCTTGGTGTTGCTCATCTTGATCCGCTTGTGCCCGCTTCCCTACTCGCTTTCCAACGGCGCCCTTGCGCTGATCCCAGAGTTGCCCTTGAAGACCTTCTTCTTGGCCTCGCTCATCACATCGCCCAAGTTGATGATCCACATTTTCGTCGGCTCCAAGTTGAAGGAGTTGGGCGACGACTCCAAGTCTTCCACAAGAAAGGTGGTGGACGTCATCAGTATCTTGTTGACTGTCTGCGCTGCTGCTTTTACTACATACACCATCTACAACAGGATGCAACAGAAGTTGGCTTCCTACAGAACGCCCCACGAGCACCAGGACGACAGAGTCATTTTCGGCAACTTTGAGGACGACTTGGAGGCCAACGTGGAATTAGATTACACCAACTTTGACGAGGACAATTTCATTATAGAGGACGAGGAAGAGGAGGACAGACGTAAGTGACCAATCGGATGACATTTTCCCACCTATTGCTGTCCGGAATACCAGATGACCGTTCCGTAGATATCTTGGTAGCAATGGATAGCCAGTTCAACGTGAATAGCAATGCACAGCTGGTTATTTACCAACGGTCCATCGGCACACGTCACGGCCAACCTTGCTTCATGCACCCGTTCTAATGCACCACGGGCATGATCGTGGTTGGCACGGTTTCACAAAGGGTGATCCTTTAGTGACACCAACAATAGAGCCCACTAACCTGGATGCTTGTGAAGTAGATAGCCATTATAGTGGGTAATCAATATGATGAACGAAATAGACTAGTGGTGTAGGAAAAGTTGGGTCAGTAACGAGCTGTTTTAAAGTGGCCAACTCAAGTTGCTATCCAGAAGCGTTACAATTTGTTAGACCCAATGTTTCCTGGTGAAGCATTGGGTCCAGATTGGTAAAACACCTACCATGTGACTGCCCACCTATTTACTTGCCAAAACCTACCACAACACCAACCACTGGTGAACTGCACGCTCCACCCACCACAACACCTACCACTGGTACACTGACGCTCCACTACTCTTTCAACATCCGTGGTAAACTGACGCTCCACTACTCTTACAACATCCGTGGTAAACTGACGCTCCACTACACTCTCCTATAGTACAAATAAATTAACTAGCTAACAAAACAAAAGTCTTGTTCTTCTCTTCTCAATTTTGTCTTGAGCCAGAAGCATGTTACCGTTTGGATCAAGAGAATCCAAACCATTCATAAAGTTCATAGCATCGTTTTCACATATTATAAGACCGTTAATCAAATAATAGTCTTGTCTAATCTGGTTTCCACACTTGTTACACTTCAAGCAGTGAAGATGCCACTTCTGTTGCACTTCATTTTCAATACACTCTCCTTCAATGCCGAGAGTGCAGAGTTCACACAAGGTGTTGTTCAAGTAGTGGTAATGATGGTTACAGTACGGCTTGTCGTTCAAAGCGTAACATTGGACATGTTTGCTGAAGACAATGCCACAACCGTCATAATTACAACCAAAGCACAGTCTGTGCCACTGGCCGCTCAACTCTCCTGTTTTGGAGAAGATGGCCTTTTGCAGTCCGTGGGCGTTGGCCAACACCTCTCTACCACAACCTCTGCATGGACCTTGGCCAGGCATGTGTTTGGTGCCCGTAGGCTTTGAGATGCGTTGCTGGTGCTTTGTGTTTAATGGTTCGACGGAAGATGCTCCCTGGAGTCCATTGCCGTTGGCTAATCCGAAGTTGATGCTACTCAACTCTTCCTCAACGTGGTGGTTCTTAGGACTCAAAGGTTTGACGTCGTTGGAAAATTGGTACGATTCAGGGCTTGAGTCGTAGTTCATTTCATGAGGTAAATGCTTGGAGTTTTGCTCGTCAAAGGCAACGGAACGAGGTCCGGTTGCAAATTGAGGCGACTTTGGAGAATTGGTGCCGGAAAGATTCATTGGGTGGAAGAAAGACTCCCTTCCGTCAAATGGCTCATGGAGAGGATATGCAAGAGATGACGAGGTCACAGATGGTGGCTCCATTGACGGAATCTTGTAAGATGACGGTTGCACCAAGGTCTCATCCAGGTGCTTAGGTTCATGCAGTTGTGATTTCAACACTGGTTCTTCTGGTGAATACAGAGCTTCGTGTTGATGGTACTGGTCTTGTTGGGGGTTTTGTTGGGGGTCTTGTTGTGGGTCTTGGTAGGCTTGTTGTGGGTCTTGCTGGTAGTCTTGTTGGTAGTCTTCTTGGTAAGCGTCTTGCTGGTAAGCGTCTTGCTGGTAAGCGTCTTGCTGGTGGGGCTCTTGGTGTGGAGCGTACTCAGCTTGAGGTTCCTGATATTCACCTTGATGTCCTGATTGGTATTCCGGTTGATATTCAGCTTCATGTTGGTAACGAGACTGTTGTGGTTGCGGTTGCAGCTGCTCGTCATTGAGATCCTCGTAATGAGTGTCCGAGGCTGGGGAAACGGGAGTAACCTCAATCAGTGGGACACCAATACTAGCATCTTCAACACTAATGCTTGGAATTTCAGGCATGTTGGAGACCTCAGGTTCCACGACGTTGTCGACCTTGAAGGACGGCACCAATGGAGGAATAGGAGTTCCTTCATCCTCTGGAGTTTCGGTCCCATTTATGGTGGCACCTTCTTCGTCAGCATAAGAGGTGGTTCCATGCATCTTCAAGTTTTCCAACTGTCTTTCCAACTCTCTTTCGACGGCCGAGTCCTCGTCGTTACTAGCATACATTGAATCTTTCGAGATGATGGACGAGACCATTGATAATTGACTGTGCCTGACATTTCCTTGAGGGTTGGTGGTGAGGAATTGCTGGTAGTCGTTGGAAACCTGTTGAGGATCGTCGTTGATGGGGTCGACGTTGATATGCAAGTTCTTAAAGTTCCTTGTGTGGGCCGTCAGAGGAGAAAAGTCAAACTCATCGGCCGAAGGGTCGGTTTTGGGCTGCATGTCTTGCACCAAGATACCGGGTTGCATATGATCTGTGGGTCCTTCGTAGGACAGAGGAGACGTGACTTGGCTATCGATTTTCTCCAGCAAAGGATTCGAGTTCTCGGTGCCTCTCAGGTCGGTGGTGGATCTATAAGAGTTTGTTGAGCCTGAGTTGGATTGCGAGTTGTCGTTGCCGTATGGGTTGGCTTTAGAGTCTGCATAGGGGTTTCTCGAGTTATCCACAGGATACGAAGGGTTCTCGTTCTCGTAAGGAGTGGCGCCATATGGGTTTCTTTCATAGGGTTTTGATTTCTCGTAAGGGTTTCTTTGATAAGGAGTGGTCTCGTATGGAGCAGCCTGCTCATAAGGATTGGATTTCTGGTAAGTCTCGTATGGATTCGACTTCTCTGGAGCAGCCTGTTCATAAGGATTGGATTTCTGGTAAGGAGTGGTCTCGTATGGAGCAGCCTGTTCGTAAGGATTGGATTTCTGGTAAGTCTCGTATGGATTCGACTTCTCTGGAGCAGCTTGTTCATAAGGATTGGATTTCTGGTAAGGAATGGACTTGTCGTAGGAATTTGTATGCTCATAAGGATTGGCAGCGTCATAGGAGTTATCGTAGGCCTTTTGGTCGTAGGGGTTTAATCTTGGGGGCACATCTGTATCCTGGATTGCTTGTCTAGTGCCACGGGAAGAGGCCGATATCCTTGATTGTCTGTCTGAGCCGGAGCTGTTTGAAGCTGCGTTGAAGTTTTGGTAGCCGGCGGAGGCGGTATTGGCTGTGGCCGAGCCGTAGGACCCGTTGGAGTGGACGGAAGGCTGGGCGGCGGGATAAACGCCGTTCTGGGCGGGTGGATACGACAGATTGTCGTGGGGGAGGGCATTTCTTTGCTGATCGCTCGTTATGGAGGAGCCCTTGGAATGCTTTGAGTGGTGGCCGCGGGCGTGCACGTCGTGTTTCTTGTCTTCTTTGCGGGCATAGGGGTTGTTTGTATACACTATGCTGCCCTCGGACTTGGTGTACTTGTTTTCGTAGGGAGAGGCAGCCGCCACATTGGACTGTTTCCTGGCGCCTGGCTCGAAAGACACATTGGGAGACGACGAGCTGTAGCCCTTTTTGAGGTCGGCCGGCGTGCCAATGGCCGGCGGCTTTTGATCCGTGGGACTCTTGAGCAGTTTGGACGACTTGCCGTCCTTGGGCGACTTCATCCCGCTATTATTCACCTCGAACCCGGCCCTCTCGTAAACACTCTTGTACCGATGTTCAACCTTGAAGGGCGGGAACGCTGAGTCCTGGACACGAGGACTAGGCTCACTTCTTAGAAACTTGGGAAACGCTTTCATCATCAAACTAACTAAAACTCACGAAATGAATGAGAGACTTTGGTTGGTTACGAAGTTTGGATGAAAATGAAAAGGAAATATAACTAAAAAAAAAAAAATGTGAATGGGTATACTGCTTCCAAAAACATAAACACAAATACACGGTTAATTTTGAAAATGGCGCATGAATGAGATTGCCAAAAAAGAACAGGCAGGCAAGCGAGGCTCATTGAAACCGCCAGAGGGGCAGGGGGCCGGCCGTGGGCCTCCGGTCCTCGTACAGCCAGATCTCTCTGTTTTCCTTGCAACATTCAGTGATGCTGGTACATATTAAATCTAAATTTGGAACATACTCAGTAGAGGTGTGCCATTTGAGCCAATCGTTAATAATTTTTTTTTTTGGGGGGACTAAGGGGAAGTCAGAAAAAACAAAAAGCACAGTATGGACGTGGTATCGACGGCCATTGAGTTGGCGGTGATCTGTCGAGCATGGTTTGCCATCAGCAGTGGCACGGAGATGGAGTATTTAGAGGATAGTATACGAACGAGTGGGTTGAACGTGGCGACGATTGACTTGGAGCGGGAGGAGATGTACGTGCCGGCAGCCAACGTTGTTGTGCTCCGAAACGTCCAGCGCACTGGCAAGGAGAAGCAGTACGAGATATATGAGAGGCTCAATGCACTACAGACGGGGGAGGATTTGACGATTATCTTGTGTGTCGGGTTTGACGAGGGCACGATATATCCCTATTTAAAGGAGAAGTTTTGGTTCTCGATTAATTGCCATGAGGAATTCGATGAGATACAAAAGGGGAAATTGATAAATCTTGAAGACATCCAACGCTGTAGATCCGACAATTCCAGAGTTTTTGTCCATCCCGACATCAAGAAGTACATCTTGTCGTTGGTCGTCATGTCGAGGAACCACCGGCTCACGCTGTTGTCGCCCAAGACGGCGAGAATGCCCACCTTTTCGTTCGACTACGTGTTGCAGCTCTCGGTGGCCTTGGTGCTGTGGAAATTCCGCTCGCAAAAACAATCTGCCAAATCGATGTTTGTGACGCCGGATTTCGTCAAGATGGCGTTTCGCAAGGTTGCTTATTGGTTGATCGACTGGGAGGCTACCGTTGACTTTGGTCTCTCGGACGACGTGAGAAGCCTCCAAATCAACATGTTGACTGGCGACTGGTACGGCAGCGACTACACCTACGTCAAGGAGTTCATCACCGAGAGCAGGGGCGTCCGCGACGACTCGTCGCCCTCGGGCTACTCCAACGTCATTGTCGAGGAAGCAATCGCAAGGGTGATCCCTCCCATTTAGGATGTTGCCTTGCTCAATCCGTTGAGATTGCTGGAGGCGTTTGTGTCAGTAGTCTAAATTTTAGATTGGAAAAATGGGCAACCTACTCTTCCTGTGTGTAGCCTGTGCAAATCAGATTCAACTTGCAATTCGCCTCACCAAATGCAATTTTTGATGCGAAAATGGAAGGTACTCCATGTCAGAAGACGCATCAACGCTTTGCTTTTTTTTTCGTTTGTGACGCGTACCGTATAAAAATGTAGAATGCCGAAAACAGAAAAGTTGCTGGCACGTGAAAAATCACATGAACGGTCACCTGACTACCGTCTCGCGTCTTTGTAACCGGGCAAAGGAGAGGGGGTCCAGCCCACACGTGAGCGGCGCGCGTGATCGGGGCACTGCACAGTAAACCCCTTTAATCACCTGACCAGTGGCAACCTTATTCGTCGACGTGGAAGTTCGGGATCAAAATTTATCAATCACCCTAACGAACCCAAAAATAGATTGACTCTCTCAACCAAATCAATGTCTGACATCCCAATTGATTTTACTGAGTTGACTCAGTTGACCCAGTTGGGTATCCAGCAGTCGTCATTGGACTTCAAGTCAACCACCTTGGAGTCGGACAGCTATGTTTGTATCAGAGAGCTGGGTGCCAACGGGAACACTGTTTCGATTGTCAATTTAAAGAATAATAACGAAATCACCAGAAAGAACATGTCTGCTGACAATGCCATCATGCATCCAACAGAATTCGTCATTTCCTTGCGTGCCAATGGAACAACCTTGCAGATCTTCAACTTGGGTTCAAAACAAAGATTGAAGTCTTTCACCATGGATGAACCGGTTGTCTTCTGGAAGTGGCTTGATGACAAGCACTTGGGGTTGATCACCTCGAGCTCCATCTACTTCTGGAATATCTTTGATGGAAACAACAATGGTCCAATCAAATTGACTGACAGACACCATTCCCTCAACAACTGCCAAATCATCAACTTTGTTGCTGAACCCGACTTGAACTGGTTCGCCGTCAACGGTATTGCCCAAGAAGATGGCCGTATTGCCGGTCACATTCAATTGTACCTGAAGGCCCGTTCTGTCTCGCAAGCAATTGAAGGTCACGTTGCCAAATTTGCAACGGTCAAGTTGGCTGGTGCTCCACAACCAACAAAGGTCTTCTGTGTTGGTAACAAGAATGCACAAGGTCAAGGTCAATTACACATTATTGAAATTGACCACGTAGATGGCAACCCTCCATTCCAAAAGAAAACCGTCGACATCTTCTTCCCTCCTGACGCTGCAAACGATTTCCCAATCTCCTTGCAAACTTCAAACCAATACGGGATTGTCTACATCTTGACAAAGTATGGTTTCATCCACTTATATGATGTCGAAACTGGTCTGAATTTGTTTGTCAACAGAATCACCGCAGACCCAGTCTTCACCGCTTCTTCCTTCAACAATGGTACCGGTATTGTCACCATTAACAAGTCCGGTCAAGTCTTGAGTGTCGAGGTCGCTAAGGACAAGATCATTCCTTACGTCTTAGAAAAGCTTTCCAACGTTCCTTTAGCTTTGTCTCTTGCTCTGCGTGGTGGTTTCCCAGGTGCTGAAAACTTGTTCCAACAACAATTCCAAAACTTGTTGAACCAAGGTGACTACGCAAACGCTGCCAAGGTGGCCGCCCTGTCTGAACAATTGAGAACCCAAGACACTATTAACAGATTGAAGAACATTACCCCACAACCAGGCCAAGTTTCTCCAATCTTGCAATACTTTTCTACCTTATTAGACAGAGGTACTCTTAACAAGTACGAATCCATCGAATTGGCCAAGCCAGTTTTGCAACAAGATAGAAAGCCACTTTTCGAAAAGTGGTTGAAGGAAGACAAGTTAACCAGTTCCGAAGAATTGGGTGACATTGTCAAGTCTTACAACGATCCTGCCTTGGCCTTGGCTGTCTACATCAGAGCAAACGTCTACATCAAGGTTGTTTCCTGTTTGGCTGAATTGGGTCAATTCGACAAGATCTTGCCATACTGTCAAAAGGTTGGCTACAACCCAGACTACACCAACTTGATCCAAAACTTGGTTAGAGTTAACCCAGATAAGGCAAGTGAATTTGCCACTTCCCTCTTGGGTAGCCCAGATGTCAGCTTGCCTACTGAACAAATTGCTGACTTGTTCTTCTCTCAAAACTACATTCAACAAGGTACCGCTTTCTTGTTGGACGCTTTGAAGAATGACTCTCCAGCAGAAGGTCACTTGCAAACCAAGGTTTTGGAAATTAACTTGTTGCATGCTCCTCAAGTTGCTGATGCTATCTTGGGTAACAAGATGTTCAGCCACTACGACAAGCCAACTATTGGTAAGTTGTGTGAAAAGTCTGGTTTGTTCCAAAGAGCTTTGGAACACTACGACGACTTGAAGGACATTAAGAGAGTCATTGTGCACACCAACGTCTTGCCAATTGATTGGTTGGTGCTGTACTTTGGTGAGCTCAATGTTCAACAATCTGTTGCCTGTTTGAAGGAATTGCTTAGCAGCAACATTCAACAAAACTTGCAAGCTGTCATTCAAGTTGCCACCAAGTACTCTGACTTGATTGGTGCTCCAACCTTGATCAAGATCTTTGAAGACTACAAGTGTCATGAAGGATTGTACTACTACTTGTCCTCCATTGTCAACTTGACTCAAGAACCTGATGTTGTCTTCAAGTACATTCAAGCTGCTTCCAAGTTGAAGCAAACCAAGGAAATTGAAAGAATTGTTAGAGATAACAATGTTTACAATGGTGAAAAGGTTAAGAACTTCTTGAAGGAATCCGACTTGGACGACCAATTGCCATTGATCATTGTTTGTGACAGATTCAACTTTGTCCACGACTTGATCTTGTACTTGTACAAGAACCAATACTTCAAGTTTATTGAAGTTTACGTTCAAAGTGTCAACCCTGCCAACACTCCTCAAGTTATTGCCGGTTTGTTGGACGTTGACTGTGATGAAAACATCATCAAGGGCTTGTTGCTTTCTGTTTTGGGCCGTGTCCCAATCAAGGAATTGGTTGAAGAAGTTGAAAAGAGAAACAGATTGAAGATCTTGTTGCCATTCTTGGAAAAGACCTTGGAAAGTGGTTCTAACGACCAAGAAGTCTACAACACCTTGGCTAAGATCTACATTGATTCTAACAACTCTCCAGAAAAGTTCTTGCAAGAAAACAACAACTATGATACCTTGGCTGTTGGTAAGTACTGTGAAAAGAGAGACCCATACTTGGCTTACATTGCTTACTCCAAGGGTAACAACGACGATGAATTGATCAACATTACCAACGAGAACAAGATGTACAAGTACCAAGCTAGATACTTGTTGAGCAAGTCTGACTTTGCCTTGTGGGGTAAGGTTTTGGGTGAAGAATCTACTCACAGAAGACAATTGATTGATCAAGTCATTTCTACTGGTATTCCAGAATTGAATGACCCAGAACCAATCTCTATCACTGTCAAGGCTTTCATGGAAAACGACTTGCCACAAGAATTGATTGAATTGTTGGAAAAGATTATTTTGGAACCTTCTCCATTCAACGACAACACTTCTTTGCAAGGTTTGCTTATCTTGACTGCCATCAAGGCCGACCCAAGTAGAGTTAGCAGCTACGTTGAAAAGTTGGAAAAGTTCAACCCTGAAGAAATTGCTCCATTGTGTATTGAAAACCAATTATATGAAGAAGCATTTGAAGTTTATGACAAGTTTGAATTGAGAACCGACGCCATGAAGGTTTTGGTTGAAGACATCATGTCCTTGGACAGAGGTGAACAATACGCTGAAAAGTACGACACTTCTGAATTGTGGTACCAATTGGGTACTGCTCAATTGAACGGTTTGCGTGTTCCAGAGGCCATTGAATCTTACGTCAAGTCCAGAAACCCAGAAAACTACGAGCAAGTGATTGAAATCGCTGAACGTGCTGGTAAGGAAGAAGAATTGATCAGCTTCTTGGACATGGCCCGTGAGACCTTGAGAGAACCAGTCATTGACGGTGCTATCATCAACGCTTATGCTTCTTTGGACAGATTGCTGGACATTGAAAGATTTGTCGGTGGTTCTAACGTTGCCGACTTGGAATCCATTGGTGACAAGTTGTTTGAAGCCAAGAACTACAAGGGTGCTAAGATCTTATACTCCAACGTCTCCAAGTACAGCAAGTTGGCTACTACCTTGGTCTACTTGCAAGACTACCAAGGTGCTGTTGACTGTGCCCGTAAGGCGCTGAACACCCAAGTCTGGAAGCAAGTGAACAGTGCTTGTATTGAAAACAAGGAATTCAGATTGGCTCAAATTTGTGGTTTGAATTTGATTATCGATGCTGAAGAATTGCCAGAATTGGTCCAAACTTACGAATACAACGGGTACTTCAACGAATTGATTGCCTTGTTTGAAAGCGGTTTGAGTTTGGAAAGAGCTCACATGGGTATGTTCACTCAATTGGCTGTCTTGTACACCAAGTACTCGCCAGAAAAGGTTATGGAACACTTGAAGTTGTTCTGGTCCAGATTGAACATTCCAAAGGTCTTGACTGCGTGTGAAGAAGCACACTTATACCCAGAATTGATCTTCCTTTACTGCCACTACGAAGAATGGGACAATGCTGCCTTGACCATGATTGAAAGATCTGAGGTTGCATTCGACCACTCCTCCTTCAAGGAAATCATTGTCAAGGCTCCAAACTTGGAAATCTACTACAAGGCCATCAACTTCTACTTGCAAGAAAACCCATCCTTGTTGGTTGACTTGTTGAGCGTCTTGATTCCAAAGCTTGACTTGCCACGTGTTGTTAGAATCTTTGTTGTTTCTGACAACTTGCCATTGGTGAAGCCATTCTTGATTTCAGTTTTGGACAAGAACAACTCTGTTGTTAACTCTGCCTACCACGACTTGTTGATTGAAGAAGAAGACTACAAGTCTTTGGCCCTGAGCATTGTCAATGAATCCAACAACAGATTCAACAAGTTGGACTTGGCTGAAAGATTAGAAAACCACGATTTGATTTTCTTCAGACAAATCTCTGCCACCTTGTACACCAAGGAAAAGAAGTTTGTCAAGGCCATTTCCATCTTGAAGAACGACAAGTTGTGGGCAGACTTGATCAAGACTGTCACCATCTCTAAGTCCACCAAGATTGCTCATGAAACCTTGGATTACTTTGTTGAGACAGGTAACCACGAATGTTTCATTGCCTTGTTGTACGCAAGTTATGAATTTGTGTCCTATGACTATGTTGTCGAGTTGGCTTGGTTGCACAAGTTGGGTGACTTTGTCAAGCCATATGAAATCTCCATTCTCCATGAAAACCAAAAGAAGTTGAACGAACTTCACTTAGATTTGGTCAAGAGAAGAGAGGCTGAAAAGAAGGACGAAGACTCCGGTTCTGCTGCTGGTGTGCCTTTAATGATCACTAACGGACCTTTGGGTTACCAACCTACTGGCACTGGCTTTGGTAACGCCTTCTAAATATTAAAAGTGTTGATTTGCTATATAATGTATGTTTGTTATGTTTTGACCTGGGGTCGCCATGATATGAGAACATGGCGACTATTGTAGCCACCTCTCTGTTATGCTATCACCTTCAATACCTGATTGAAGTTGTCTTTCAAGTTGCGGAACAGAGAGTTCCTCAACAAGCTGGCTCCGTAGAGAAGCTTCTCTTGGGCCGTGTCTTGTGCATGTATGGTAGCAAACTCGATTTCGTCCAACAGACACACAAGGTCGAGGCTCTTGTTGCCCTTCAAGTGGATGCTGACCCGTTGGCACTCCAAGTCGGGAGCAACAGCAACTATGTCAGGCATTTCTTTCAACAAGGCTATCTTGTCACGCTTGTACTGAACCAACACCAAGTGGCGTCTGACCAGCTGGACAAACTTGGTCAAGTCGGGCAAGGCCTGGGCGTACTCATCGATGGGCAAGTAGACGGGCAAGGTGTGTCTCCAGACCTCCCACAGCACAGACTCTGACTTGGTGGAAACCTCACGCAAGATCACGTAGTGGGTGGGTAGGAACTGGTGCTTTGAGTGGGAGTAGTTGTCGAACCGCAAGCCCAACACCTTCTCGTTGCCCAAGGTGTATGTGTTCAATGGGAAGGCGGTGACTCCGCCAATACGGAAGATGTTTTCGTACAAAATGTTCTCCTTCAACTCAACCAAGTCATCATCAGGTCCCACAGAATCGCCGGTATTCTGCTTGCGTTTCTTGGAGGAGCCCAGGTTGATGTGGAAGTACTCTGTGATCAACCCATCGAAAGGGTCGTGTGTTATGATTTCGGTGGAGTCGTCAATGGGGCCGTCCTTCTCCAAATCCTCCAATTCCTTCAAGAGGTGTGCTTGTTCGGCATCCAACTTCTCTAGCTCCTTCTCTAGAGATTCGATGTCGCCTCTAATTTCGGCGTTGTCCTGTTCAAGCTGGGCTTCCATGACTTGGGTTTGATTTTTCATGAGATCATAAACAAACAAGGAAGGACGTGTTGCTCATAACAGAAAATCTGCCCTACAAAGAGTGATGTGGAGTAGTTGGGAATTGCCATTGCCATATCCAAATACACGTTCCATCAACTATCAAAGACACTTCCTCACTTTTAGATCTACTGTAAACAGCATTTCTTCGTAGTGCCTGGTGCCTACCTAAACGTTATGACATCATAGATGTGTAACCAAGAGGTCCCACATTACGACCAGCCCAGTTGGAAGGAAGAGATCCAAGGGCGTCGCCCACGAAAGTATAAACCGCTCTACACCTGGCGATCGGGGTGTTTGTTGACTCCACCGCAACGTTGCAACACTCCATTCCGCCCATAGGCCGATCAGTTGTCCGTGGCCTGCTCGTGCCTGCTTCTGTGTCTTGTCTAATAACGCGTTCACATTCTTCCTTGATTCTCGTAAACTATTGTTCTCTGAAGCCACCCGTTTGCAATTTAACTTCCAAACACCCTCATCTTCATTCGTCCAACCGCCCTGCTGGTGTCTTATCATCAAGTCACCCTCTTTTCCCCTTAGTCTTCCGTCTATTTTACGCTCCGTGGCCCTACCCCCACAAAGTTCAATCATATACTCCCAGGAAAAAAAATCTACTACCACTAATTGTTTTTCTTTGTTTGTTTGAACATCAATTACACAACATGTCCAGGTTTGCCAACAACTACTGGTCGTCGGACTATAAGACTGGGCTCGAGGTGTTGACCATGCAAACCACGCGGTCGATACGCCAGCTCCACGAGCTCCAGCAATTGGTGATCAGCTACGTCACGTACTTGAACAAGACCAGTGAGATGATGAATCAGATCTGTGTGGACGCCAATCCATACGACAGTGCATTCCGCCCACTGAAGAAAGAGAAGTCGACATTGGGCTTGGTGACCGGAAACTCGCCTTTTGAGCAGTACATCCACAGCTTGACCAAGCAATCGCAGTCGTCGTCCTCGTTGGCGATCTTGGTTGAGCGCCAAGTGCTTGAACAAACCACCCAATTCATAAAGACGTACGAACCTCAGCTCAGATTGATCATGGAAGAGCTCATCAGAATCTACAACGACTACTTGAAGTCTTTCCGTAAGTTGGAAAAGCTCAAGATCGACCATGACGAGCATGTGGCGATGAACAGCAAGGAGTTGCCTGAGATCCCCAAGGAAACAGCAGAACCTCAACCACAGACGGAAAACGACTCGGAGTCGGCTTTCAACTTCCCTATACTTATCGGACCCATGAGAGTCTCCAACAACGAAGACCTAAAGACCTTTTTGTCCTCAATGGTGAACCTGATTTCCATCATCAAGAAGAAGATCCCCATTCCTGGCTACAAGAACGAGATTTTCAGCAGTGAGCAGATATCCGACTTTTTGACAAAGGTGAAGCCTTTTGACTTCCACCCTACCCGTGTCAACATTGAAAAGCTTGGACAGTCGTTGTTGGACTTGAGATTCATAGTCAACACCAACATGTTCTCTGCCAACAAGTTTAAAAGTGAGGGTATGTGGTTTGAATGGAGTGACCTCACCGACTTGATAATTGAAGATAAGGCAGTCAAGTCCAATCAAAAACTGCCTTCCTTTCAACAGGCCCCTCATTTCACCACCTCCAACGTCCTCAAGTCAGTCAAGTCTTTGATTAAGTCAGGACCAACAAAGATTTTAGCTATCGAAAAGGACTATGGTGAAGAGTACCGTGAACTTCAAGCCTTGCAGAACCTCTTAAACACAAAGATCACCAGCCACGCCGACTTCATTCAAAAGTTCGAAACTTTGAAAATTGACTTAATATACTCCCAATTGGCAAAGTTGAGTGAAATCACTTATAATCAGCAACTTAGCTTGGCAAACAACTTGCACGAGTTCACGAGAAACTTTATTGAACAAGTGGACACTCCAGAGTCCAGAAGAAAAGACTTTGAAGCATTGTTACGCAACTCAACCGGTATCTTTTCTCCACCCTCGGCTGCAGTCCAGCTTCAAAACTTGAAGAACCAGTTTAATTTATTCAAGGACTTCCAGTTGCAAGTCAAGGTGGAAGGTGAGTTGTTGGGCTTGCTGTCGATCCCATTATTGGTTTACAATATTATAGAGGGAATCGACCTGCAGCTGGCACAAGATGAATGGGTGGCTCCTTTGAACCACCAGGATTACTACACTTTGAAGGTTCACGTCATGGACATTGTGGATAAGTTTGAACAGTTTGAAATTGCTCACGAACCTCAGATTCATAGAGAGATCATTGAGAAAATCACAGAGGGCATTGAAGTCAAGAGGAGGGTCAACTTTTTAAGAAACTGGTTGATCGAGTTATCCGACAGTTTGATACCTTGTATGTTATATGACAAGATTGTCAGCATGTACGAGGATCAAAATGACAAGGAAGAATCAAACCTGCATGACAAAACGGATCTGGAAAACTCAAAGTCGGCCACTAATGAAGATAAGGAATCCACCACCGACAAAGAAGGTATCCAGACAGAGTTGGTTCGCTTGCTAAGCACCATGCCCAGAAGCAATCTTGCTACGCTTGTGTATGTTCTCGAACACATTGCCAAGGTCTTTGAGTTAGATACTCTCGACTCATACGGTACCACAGACGAAGTCAAGGATGAAAACAAGGACCACCCTGTTGATACTTCCAAAATCCAGAAATTAAACTCGATGGACCAGATTGGCGCCATTCCTTTTATCCATACCATACTAAGACCTTCGATTTTGAAGAACTCTACGGGGTTCAAACCACCTATAGACATATACACGAGACTTTTGGCTGATTTGTTAAGTTATGGGTCCAGAGTTAAGTTGTTCCAAAACTTGATTGCGCATGAAACCAACTTTAAGATCAAGAAGGAGAAAGAGATGGAGAAGTTCAAAAACCAGGTGTTGAAGAGACCAGAGAGCGCTGCGCTGCCTCCATTGATCTCGGTGGCATCTCCGTCCAAAAAGTTGAATGGAGCACTCAACCCTGCCAACGGACAAGATAACTTCACCTTGAGACCTTTCAAGACTAGAGCCACGCCAAACCCGTCACCTCAAACATCTCCTCTGCATACGCCGAGAAATCTGGTAGATTTTGCAGACAATAAGTGGAAGAGACAAACCTTGACTTTGCCAATGTCAAGAGAACCTACTCCTGTGGGAAGACAGAGAAGCTCTAGTAGTTCATTACTTCCAAGCGGAGTGAACGTTGAGTTTGAATGAGAATCAGGCAGAAGAGTGGTTGAGGCTCTTGATGGACCAGAAACCACCGTTACGCATCAGCATAGTAAAGCAAACTGAATATGTAAATAAAGGAATCTCCAATTGTTACGTGATTGTGTAGAAGGTGGATCAATTACATAGTGTGCTCATGATTTGTATCTTAACTATTTACAAGCGGGCCCAATGTGAGCATTACTGTGCCCACGCCTTTATGAGTGGTATCGTAAGCCTCAAGCAACTCTCAAGAGGAGCTTGAGACATGTTTTCTGTGAGTTGAGCATCATCTAATGATGTTCTTACTACCTCCTCATGGTCAATCCTTCAGTCCATATCACCATCTCAAGGATATCTTAGTCTCCACAACTTGAATATTCAAAGTATGTGTTCCTTTTTACAATCTCTTTGACCTCCGTACTTGAAGGATGTCTTCCTTTTCTTCACAACTTGACTTGGTGCTAGCCATGACTTACCTTCTCATGGTTAATCTCTCCAATCTCCGTAGCAGCTTGACACCAACAGCCATACCACCGGCCACAGCAATCATGCTCAATCCCACCACCAACTCAAACCCGCCGTCCGTCTCCTCAATAAAGTTCTCCAAGTTCATTCCGTACAAGGCGGCAACGTAGACGGCGATGGCAAGGGACAACAAGCCCGTCAGGAACTTCAACCCCAACAACATCAACTCGTTTCTGTTTGCGTCCAAGATCATGTTGATGATTTCCTCGGTGGTTTTGATCTGGTTTCTCAAGTTCTCCATGGTTTGGACAATCTCATCAAGGGTCTTGTAGTAGGATTCCAACAAGATCTCCATTTCCGTGTGGTCGTCACCCTGTCTAGGTTGGCCCTTCTTGTAATCGGTAATGTACATCTCGTTCAACTCGTCGTCGTTCTCCAAGATATCCTCCAACATGTCACGAATCAAGATGGTTTTCTGGTGGAACTGGGTGATCTTCTTCAGCTGGATCAAGAGATATCTCAACTTTCCTCTTTCTATGGAGTGTTCCAAGCCCTTCAAGATGTTCTGGAGGACTGTGGTGTGCACCTCCATCTCCGTGGTCAAGTTGGAAGTAACGTATATGAAGATGGACTCCAACGCTCTGAATTCATAGGGCAAGTGGGAGTCGTCCTTCAACCTCTCTGTCATGTCCTTCAAGAACTGAGAGTATGCATGAGACTCATTCAATCTGGAGCCATGGCTGGTGTTGTACGAGCTGTTAAAAAGCACCACAGAATCGTCCTTTATCAAGGCACGGATGTTCAACAAGTTAAGCAAGATAAAGTGGTTTCTGGTTATGATGGACGGAACAATGTCGTTGTTGACGCTGCCCGAACTCATACTCTTATGGTTTCTGGTGATCTTTCTGAGGTCTCGAGGCAATAACTCATGTACTTTCATGAAGGTAGACTTCTTGAAGTCCTTGCCATGGTGGATAATCTTTCCTTGGTCGTTGAAGATTGTACATCGTATGATCTCATGGTCGCCCGGCTTATGGTTGTTTAGCGACTTGCGGAAGTTGATTTCATTGACGCTGTTAAAAGCAGGCCGTGATCCGGTCAAGAACCGCCGGGATATCACTCCTCCGAATAGAGGTGTTCTCAGAAACATGTGGCCGTGTGGTTTCGTTTGGTAGGAGATTTTTCCGGGGCCTTTTGAAGGTGGCGGCAAAACAAAGTTAAGCGAGCAACGGAGTCATGGCAAACAGAGTCCACTCCCCAGATGAATTGGAGCTTTTCGAGGAGGTGGGACGAGGCGGGTTTGGTATCGTGTACCGGGGGGTCATCAAGGCCACCGACGAGGAGGTTGCAATCAAGCAGATAGACCTCGAGAACGACCTGGCCGACTTGTTTGAGATAAATAAAGAGATACAGATTATCCTGGAGTGCCGAATCCCACAGATTACCAAGTACATGGGATGTTTCGTCAAGAACTACAAGCTTTGGATCATCATGGAGTTTGTTGATGGCGGGTCACTTTTCGATTTGCTCAAGGCCGGGGCCGTCACGGACGAGAAGGCCATATCCAACGTGATCAGACAGATACTACTTGCATTGGAGTACTTGCACAACCAGGGCAAGATCCACAGGGACTTGAAGTCCCAAAACATCCTTGTGAACAAGCAGGGAGACGTCAAGTTGACGGACTTTGGCGTCAGTACACAATTATCCAGCAATTTTTCGAGACGGAACACCACGGTCGGGACGCCGTACTGGATGGCACCAGAGGTTATTCTCAACAACGATGGTGGGCACTCATTCAAGGCGGATGTGTGGTCCTTGGGATGCTGTGCGTACGAGTTAGCTACCGGAAAGCCGCCGCTCCAGTCCAAGTTCCCGCCGATGAAGGCGTTGAGGCAGATTAGCAAATGCACGGAGCCCAACGACTTCACCGAGTTGATTGGAGTAGGGCTGCTACCAGTTTCTGCGTTATTCAAGGACTTTCTTTTGAAATGCTTCATCATTTCGCCTCGGGAGAGGTGGTCAGCGACCAAGCTCCTCAAGCACAAGTTCATCACCAAGTACGGGGTGGACGGGATGTTGCTCAAGAAGTTGATCACCAGAAAGCAGTTGTGGGACCAAGAGAACCACATTACAAAGCATCAAAACTTCTACATGCCCACCGAGTTGGTACGTAACCAGAAAAAGTGGAACTTCAACGACAGCGACGAGGACCTGCTGAGCCCAGTCAAGTTTGACATCAGTCTGTTGAAAATCGAGGACCGGGAATCGTCGCCGTCGCCGGCCGAGGACAGCCGACCACGGTCGTCGCCCACAAAGAGCCTGCGTGTGCCCAGTGAAAGGCTCATGAGCGTCAAGCAGGATCAGCTCAAGAAAAGCCTTGTGCCCGAGTTCAACAGGATATTGAACAAGATCTTCCACAAGATGGAGTCCAAGAACAACTTGAGCACGCACGAGTACGACCAGTTGGTGCTGTTGAACGACACCATGTTGGGTTTGACGGTGGTGGAGGATACAACAAAGAAGATCTTGGTTTTTCAATATTTAAAGTACTTACTCAAGGAGTTGGCCAAAAACGAGGGAGACCAGGGCAAGATGATCCTGCGGATGGTGGTGCCCTCCAACTACGTGGTGGTCAACAAGGACCCGCCTGTCGACGGGTTCGAGGACATTGAGCGCAGCTTGATGGAGTCGTGGGTCGAGCGCATGGCAGAGGTCCACCGCAAGCTGGCCACCCCAAAACTGACCTCCAAACCAAGCACGCCGAGCAGCCCGTAGTGCTCCACGGCACAAAACGTTGCTCTGCAGCCCTGGCTGCCCCAAAGCACGCCAGGCATCGACGTTACGCCGCTTCCGCACAAGTAGGGTGTATCGCCGAACCAAAGCGTACGCCTTCTAGAGGCCGATGGGGTGACGACAGAATCAAGGAACCGGCACACCATAACCGAGCCTTTTTGGGCCAGGGTGCAACCTCGTCGATTCACATTCGCTGTGTTCGGAGGTTGCAACAGGGATGTTGGGGGGGTCCAAGGGTACGAATATGCATTGATGAATAGGGTGGATGGCATGGGCAGTATGGATAGCGTGGACTAAACTGCACTCAGCATGGGTATAGGAATATTAGGTTATAACTTGGTGAGCATTGGCATTGTAGGGAGCACACACGATCAGTAGGCATCAGTAGGCATCAGGCATCAGTAGGCATCAGTAGGCATCAAGCATCAGTAGGCATTGCCGTACTGGCAAGAAACCCGAATTGGAAGGCTCAAAAGTGAACTAATGACATCCAATAAGAATGGCTTGGAGCAATGTAAATCTTGAGTATCTCTGATTTTCTCATGAGGTTGATCCTTCTCATTGTCAGTAGCATTTGAGTGTCTCCACTAGTCACTGAGTCTTCTTTTCATCTGATGGCCACACATATGAACACCCACTTAAGTCATCTGATGGGACAATCTGAACTTGAGTCATCTGATGCAGATCTCATCTCCAGTGAGTCTGATGCCAGATCTGATCTCCAGTGAGTCTGATGACTAGACATTCAGTACCGCTCCCATTATGATCTCCTGGTTTCTGTCCTTCTCCCTTCTCCCTTCTCCCTTTCCACCTCCTAATACCTCCTACGCTTCTTTCTGATCTCCAGCAAATAACCAATCTCACCTGATCTTCTCATGTCGATACTGTTGCGCTGAGCCCAGCCAACTAAACGGGGGTCCTCCTTGTCCAATGCTATTTTTGTCACGTCAATGTCCAACAAGTAGTCTGAGCTTCTGGGGTACATGACAGTGTCTCTGGTGGCGGCGGTGTCGGGGTACTTGCCCCTACAGGAGCGGGCGTACTTCAAAACGTGTATGCCTGGCAGGTGGTAGACCACCTCGCAAAACTTTGAGTCCTGCTTGTGTTTTCTTGTCCTCGAGCCACTGTTGACCTCGTAAAAGTCGAGGTAGCCGATGTGGGAGTCGTTCTCGTCGATGTAGCCCAAGTCCCGAAAGAGACGGACCACATTCTCGTCCTCGTGGCGGAAACGGGTGCCTGCGTCGACCTTGATCACGTAGTACTCTGCTGGCGTGTCCCTGTGGAGGATCTTCTTGTAGCTGGAGACCGGGTCGTACTTCCACGAGTCGAGGTCCATGTAGAGATGGCAGTCCTGGTCGAGATGGAGCACCTTGATGCCCGGCACCGTGAAGGCGACCCTGCACGGCGACTCGAACTCGCCGAGACTGGCCCTGGCAACTGCCATCACAACTGCCAACGGTAGCAACAACATATGGAAGGGGTTATTTTTTTGAACCTCTGCTTCTCCAACTTTTATATATATGAACCCGTACCCTGCTGCAGAAAGCTGGAGGGACTAACAAAAGTGCCTCAAAAAAAAAACGCCGAATCCAGCTGGCAGTCCCACCAAACAGGCGTCCACAAAGCTGGGTGTGTGGCTACTTTCTTCGTTTGCAGTGGTGCCTTGGCCGGTGTTTGCACCGGCGCCGGAGCTGCCCTCGAACTGCCTATGCGCTGTGTGGGCGTTGCGAGCCCGCCCGCCCGCCGGCTGCTTTAGGATTGCTAACAATAGAATAACCAGATCAAGTGGCGATGGCACTCTAAAACAGCACGCTTTCTTTTGTGGGAGCGCTGCGCTGGAGCAATGGCCAGAGCGCTATTGTTAGTAATCCAGGGTGATTTGCAAAACTGTAAATTTAGACACAAAGCTCCTCTGCCTGATGCTTGTGTGTAACGAGCGAAGATAATAGGCAAGGGAAGCTGACGCAGAGCGAACAAAGGGAGTTTGCTGGGCGCTGGGGCTGCCGTGCTACAGCCCTCCGGCCGCCAGGTGTGGCCGCCACGAGCCCCCTGGTCTGCCCTAGCCCCCTAACTGGTCTTTTCCACCTACCTGGGGGGCCTGCCACAACTCCGCCCCCCTTGGGCCTGTTCCGTGTTGCTTCTTGTTGTTTTTGCAGCCCATCTTCTAAATCGAGAAAAAATTGCACTGGGAATGGAACATCCGGAATAGCACGCTGTGCTTCCAGGCATGGAAGGCTAATTGCTGCTCCGGGCACGCTTGGTGCCAGAGCTGGGCCCACACTCGGTCACCGGCCCCCGAGGCCCCTGCTGCCCAGTGTCCGTGGCGCCCTGTGCCGCCCAGTGCCCTTGGCGGCTGCATTGTGTGGGCCAAGACAATGACACAATCTGGCCCCGATCCCCAGACGGAGATAGCTCCATCAGCAAGTCTCCCGCCAGGGCGTCGCCGGCAGGTGTGTGCTGTGAGGGGGGGCAGGCGGGGCTCGGACCTGATTCGTGGCTCGGACGTGTCCCGCCATCCTTCGGACCCCGGATACCGTCTGATACCCGTGCTTGTGCTTGTGACGTGTGGGCTCTTCTTTGTGTGGTTATGTACCCTTCTCACACGCTTCCACGAATTTCACCCTACCAAGTTCTTTGGGAGACAAAATAAAGCCGGAGTGTGGGTTAAGCCTGCCTGAGCTTATCAAGGATACGAAATGTGGAAGGAGTTGATAAGGATGTACACATTGGCGAGTGATAAGGTGTTGAGTGGAAAATGGAGGGTTAATGTAATGAGAGGAGGTAATGGGGAGGTTAATGTAATGAGAGGAGGGTATTGTAATGAGAGTAGGTTAATGTAATGAGAGGGTGGAATAAGGGAGACAATTGGGATAGAAAAAGTTGCCATTGAATAGCTGTGACTATCCAAAAAGTTTGACGATATGCTGACCCGAATGAAGAAGCGGCATTGATGTCAACCAAATGATGTCAACCAAATAGTGTAACCAAATAGTGTAAACCAAATGATGTCAACCAAATGATGTCAACCAAATGATGTCAACCAATGATATCGAGAACCAATGATATAGAGAACAAATGAAATCACAATTAAATGACACTGTCAGCCAATGATGAAACTACATCCATTTCATAAAGACACCTTTGATCACAACCCCATCTCTGTATCGACACTGATCACAACGACTCCCATCTCTATATCGACACTGATCACAACTACTCCCATCTCTGTATCGACACTGATCACAACCACTCCCATCTCTGTATCGACACTGATCACAACCACTCCCATCTCTGTATCGACACTCCCACATATTCTGCCGGCTTTACATTGTGATGCTTCCGATTAGACTCCCCTACACATTTAGCCATTGTCACACCATTTTTCAGTGCACGCCAGACCTTGGCGAGACGGAATTCCCACCCGACCGTATTTCGTGGCTTTATGTAGGAAAACGTCCATCGGAGGACTTGGCAGTCGTGTGGCAAGTCTCGAGGCTTTGTGAATCCAATCAAATAAGCGTTTTCAGTGGTGTGTTGAAAAGTCTAAGACAAGCACTTAATATCAGAGAATGGAAAGACTGAATGATCAACAAGTGGAAAACTGAAATGCAGCAAGTGGAAAACCAGCAAGTGGAAAACTGAAATGCAGCAAGTGGAAAACCGTAAAGCGGCAATTTGAAGCACCGAAGCACCTACTCTTGTTGAAGTATTGCGTTATGGGTACTTCTAAATTGGCATTCTCTGGGATTCGCTACTTTTCTTCACTTCTTTCCTGGTTTCCTGTACTCCCAGATTGACAGGTTCTTTGTCCAAACGACTCTCCGAATGAAAATCCAAACGAGTGACATTGTTTGCTTGTCCCTGATTTTCTGCCCCAGCTGATCCTAAAATGATGTACTTTCTTGTTCCAGCTGCTCACAGTGATAGCATATCCTGGTTCACCTGCTACGGCTAACCCGAAGTCATTTCTGGTCTTTTCAATACATTTCTGGTCCCACTAGCACTTATACCCGGAAGAACTGAACTCCTAGGTGCCCCTATTGGGCAAAATTGATTTAGTAGCTGCAGGGTAATTGATCCGATCACAATGTCAATGTCACTGCTGTCACAATGTCCCTGTTGATCTTTCATACCACATACGTCCCTCGTGGCCCTGTTCTGCAAACGTGCAAACTGCTTTCGTTATGCAATGCCACACCTCGTGGCTCTACACATTGAGTTTGGCTTCTTGTGGTCCATGTTTTGATGTTCTCTCAAATGCCATTCTGCGGGCCATCTCCAAAATGTCCATTTCCGTGGAATTCCGTCTCTCGTGTGCTCCAGGTCAAATCAATCTGTTCTTTCTGACTTGATAGTAGTGGTTTAAGTAACCTTGCTCATGATCAGTTCTCTGGGATCATCTGGCCTGCCTAGTTCAAAGTTCTAATTCTTACGAAATATCTGCATTAAATTCCTCTCACTGCAGTCTTCAAAGTCTCATTGGCCTTCCAAGTTTAACCTTAAAAGTCTCATCGTCTTCCAATACTAACCTTCAAAGTCTCGACGTCTTCCAATACTAACCTTCTAAGTCTAGCATTCCATGTCTTCGTAAGTATTCATTCAGCTTCATACAGTCTTTATTATCTTCATAAAACTTCATATATTATTCATACGGCACTCCTCTTTATCTGTCCTCACATCAAAGACAGCTCCCTCCCTACACTATTCCAGCCTAAATCTATTACGCCACCTTGAAGGCGGATCTACCCTCTGTAGTGCTCCTCCTTGAGTCATCGTCACCCTTTCTATTAGTGTGTTTTCTTGCGTGTCTGGCCTTTCTTCTGGCCTTTCTCTCCTCATGGAACTTGCGCAAGTAGCCGATTTCGTTGGCGCTGGCCATATCCACGCCGATCTTGCGGGCAAAGTCCACCAACAGCTTGTCCTCCTTCTCCATGTACGCCACCCGGGGGTTGACGGTCAACAAGTAGGCGTCGTCGGTCTCGTGCAACTTGGAGGCGCCTATGCGCTTGACGTACTTGTGCTTGTTGGTCTGGGAGGGCCCTCTGCATCCCCGCTGGCCGCCATACACCTTTGCTCCGTCCAGCTCGAACAATAGCACACACTTGTCGTCGAGATACTCTTCCACCACAATCATGTTCTGCAACTTGTAGCCCCACCCACGCTTCCTCCTCACGTCCTCCTGGTACATGCGGTCGAGTCCTAGGGTCTGCTCCAGCCTGTCGAGGACACCGATGCTCTTGGAAAAATCAACAAGTTCGGGGTCCTCGTGCCCAAGTTTGTCCAAATCCACTTCGTAGACATAGTCTCTTTGCAGAGCACGCATGATATATTTGAAGAGCCGGTACACGTGGACGTCCTGTCTACGCTCCTCTCTGCACTTTTCGTCGTATCTCACCACCAGAAACCCATGGCCTGCAAAGACTTCCTGGCACGGCGAGCACCCCACTGCCATCGTCACGAGACACCCCAAAGCAACCAATCCATAAAACTTCATCTAGTATTACTGCCCATCAAAATTCCGGGCTGCTCCATCCTATATATACTATTCCGCCAGTGGGGGGGCTGACGCAGCTCTCCAAACCGGGTACAAACACACTCGTACTTTGAAGGTCTCCGTAAGCATGCACTTCTAACCTAATCGAAAAGACACAAAAGCACAGCGAAGAGATGGGAGTCGAGGACACTCCCACGCCCACCAGTGGTGGGGCGGGCGTTGTCGGAGGGTTGCTCGCCATCCCCTTGGCTCTCGTCTGGTACCCCTGGTGCTCTTATCGGTACAGTTTAAGGTTTTGGCAAAGTAGGTTTTGTTGTTGCAGCCAGATGTTGCATGGTATGTTTCATCTCTCTTTCCACAGAATAGGCAAGTTGGGAGATCCGGACAAATTGCTACTTGACGTGCCGAGCAACAACGCTCCGGGACCCCTCGTGTGACCATGTGTGCTCCCTAATTTCAGCAGCTTGCGTGGTGCTTGTGGTGCTGTGATGTGGCCTGCACATTCTTCTAATTTTAGCCTGCCTAAAACGGCTTTTGTAACTGGATTCCATAACCGTTGGGCCCCACGAGGGCAATCATCTCCCAACTTCCGTGGCTAAACCTTTTGCAGATAGGGGACCGTCCCCTGTGGTTGCTGGTGCTGGCGTGGTGTTGCTGGCGTGGTGTGGGCATGCTCTGTGTGGTACACGGAGTTGGCACCGCCCGTACCCCACAGTCACCGGACTTGCGTGTGTGTGTGTCAGCACCCTGTGATGCAGTTTCACCCCCATATGCCCGGTAACGAATTCGTTTCACCTCCGCCAACTTGACACAAGATTTGGGGCCGATTGAACACATGCAAGGCGCCTGCGCCGCTGGGCCTCCTCCGGGTCCAGCTACGTTTTTGCATATGACTGAGCCTGGGCTGGTCAGGGCTACTGGTGTTGACGCAACCTTGACACTAGAAACCCGGGAAATACTCTATTTTGGGCTGATAAGCTATGTTTGGCAGGGTGGTAGAGCATGACGACTCGAGTTTCTGCAGCCAGGTGACTGCAAAAACATTGAGGGGAGGATGTTTGCTACGGGCAGCCATTCAGGATCAGGACACTGAAAAGCCCTACATTGGCACGAGCCTACACCAACCAGGAGTTGCAATTCTGGGTTTATCCGAGTTGGGTCCAGGCTGTCCTTCGAATCTTTCATGGAATGTACCGAAGGTTTTTCTGGAATGTAGAGGATGGAAGTTGCATAGGAATGTCGGCGAAGAGTGGGATAATCACGAGGGTCAATTTGTAGTATAGCTTAACTGTAAAGCAGACGTCCACAATGTGGTAGCTCTGTGTACACCAAAAGTACACTCACAAGTGAGTAGTTGTACACCAAAAGCACGGTCACAGGGAGTAGCTTAATGTGAACACCATAAGTACATTCACAAAAGAGTAGCCTAATGTGTACTTTAAGAGTGCATTCAAAAGTAATAGCTTTATGTGTACACCAAAACTACACTCACAAGGTAGTAGTTCAATTGTGCACCAAAGATATCCACAAGGTGATAGTTAAGCTGTGCACATCAAGATTTCATCAACAAGGTAGTCCTTTGACATCATAAATACCAACAAATGGTGGAAAATCCACAAGATACTAGTTAACTTGTATTACCAAAAGTACAGAGGTGTGGTAAGAGCTCCAGCTACAAATTGAGTGGGATAAATAAAAGTGGCAGTTCAATAAGAACTATAGGTATGAACTGATTTACTTGTTGAAGTGCCTAACATTACTCTAATTGATCTGACGTTCTAGTTTCTATTAGCCTGCCCTTTTTAGTGTGCCACTTTTCCATGCTCCTAGACAGACATCTCCAATGAAGACTCCTAATAAACTCTTTTGTTTGGATATTTTGTTGGGAAAACTATCTAGATCATATCAGACACCTTGGTATCCTCTTGTTATTGTCCTAATAATCTCCTACTATTAATCTCCTACTATTAATCTCCTACTATTGATCTCCTACTATTAATCTCCTACTATCAATCACCCATACATATCTCCTCTTGTTCACTCATTATCTTTAGACCCCTCTAACCTCTCCCAATTCAACTACATACATTAATACCCTCTTCATGTCCCATTCCTCCTCTTTGTCTCCCTCTCACTTCCCTATCAACTCTTCCACCACCTCCCCATTTCATCCCACTACGTCCCATATTCCTTGTTGATGCGCACCAAATAAAAACTCCAACCATGACAGTTGATGGAGCCGGGATTCCAGACCTCTACACACTCAAACACACGATAGGGCAGGCCAACTTGACGTCGGCCAAGCTCTCGCACGACGGGAGCCGGTTTGCGGCGGGGTCCTCGGACGGAAGCATCACGGTGTACCGCACGCTGGACGCCTCTGTGGTGGCCACCATCACGGGCCACACCAAGGGCGTGTCGGACATTGACTTCTCGCCCATCAACAGCAACGTGCTTGCGTCGTGCTCCGACGACCTCACGATCCGGCTCTGGTTCATTGACCAGAAAAAGTGCTTCAAGATCTTGCGCAAGCACACCTACCATGTCACCACCGTACGATTCACCGTGAAGGGCAACCTTCTCATCAGCGGGTCGGCCGACGAAACCATCACCATCTGGGACATCAAGCTGGGGAGGACGCTCAAGACCTTGGCGGCCCACTCAGACCCCATCTCCTCCTTGTGCATCTCCCACGACAACACCATAATTGTCAGCGCCTCGTACGACGGCCTCATGAGAATCTACGACTTGGAGTCCGGCCAGTGTCTCAAGACCTTGACCTTCAACAGTACCAGTCACGGTACTGCCACCGCCTCCACCGCAGACGTGCTCAACTTCCCCATTTCCAGCATAGAGTTGTCCCCAAACGACAAGTACATTTTGAGCTCCAGCTTGGATGGCTTGATCCGGTTGTGGGACTACATGGACAACCGTGTCTTGAAGACCTACTCGGGTGTCGACGACGCCCCCATCAGTGAAAAGTACAACTGTGGCACGAGATTCGTCACTGCCACAGGCAGCCCCAAGATTGTCGGAGGCAGTCAGAGCAGCGGGATCTTGCTTTGGGACGTCCAGTCCAAAGAAATCGAGTGGAGGTATCCTAGCGACGACGTGGTTTTCGAGGTGGACATCTACAATAAGGGCAGATTGCTTCTTGGTTGTGCCCGTAATGGCATTGCCTTGTTTGAGTTGAACGAGCAGTATGTGAAGGACGAGGTGGTGGAGAGATCCATGTCTCCAGAGCCAGCCGATTAATCTTAGGACATGTTTTAGAAACAAGCAATAGAGGAGTTAGTTGGAGCAAAAACAAGAAGTACTTCAAGAGCCATTCCGGTTCAAGTTGGTGCTAGTTCCAGTATGCTACAGTCACATAAGTCTCCACAGAATTCGAGCTTTTCAAATGCATGCTTTTTGATGCTATGCTTCATAACTGTTCAAGCTTGGATTTTTATGCTTCTATGGCGCTCAAGCTTCAATGTTGATGCTTCTATTATGCTCATGCTCCTATCATTTCATGCTCTTATCAAGCTGATACCCTTGATGGTCCACTGGATCTGGACTCATCTTTTATGCATGCAACTGGAGCCAACAAAAACAGCCTTCTACAAGATATTATAAAGTACACTCGACCGTCGGATACATATCAACCCTAATAGACTCCTTAGCGAAATCTGGCACGGCTACTACACCTTCATTCATACTCCACCGAGTATTCAATGACACTTCCACTCCCATCCAACTAACACATCAAAGTTAAACACAAGTATCGACACAAGTCTGCCACCTCCAGAAACACAATCCCACTAGTGGAATGTGTCTGTTTACATATAGAATGCATGCACAACGTATCTTCCCACCTCTCACTACCACAGACTACCGTCAACGTACTGTAGGATCTCAAATCAGCACCACCTCTATCAATACACTATTCTCTCGTAGTATTAGCCCACGTTGGTGGTAGTCACCCCAGCGTACAGGTTCCCTGGTAGCCTCCACACTACCTCGGTGAGTCTCCCCCACTCTCTCACTAACTCTGTGGCGAACTTGACACTGGCAAATGCGCGAGCTTATCACCAAAAAAACCAACTACAACCAGCGTTATGGATCAAACTAGACACCTCTTCCGGTTCAATGCCGGGTTATTAAGATTGCCAAAGTCTGCCAAGTTGAGGGCCTGTGGAGTGTACCTCTCTGGTATTCTCTATGCCGTTGGATTCTGGTCGATGATTGATGCGGCCATCTTCTCCAAGACCATCAACGCCCTGGACGTGCATGTCACGTTTGTCGATTGGATCCCATTCATCTGCTCCACCTTGGGGATGCTCATTGTCAACTCAATTGAAAAGCTGAACTTGTTCTCCGACGGAAGCAACTCCTTCTTGGGAAGCGGCAACGGCGTG
The DNA here is from genome assembly GCA_030572255.1 of Kodamaea fukazawae. Classification (NCBI taxonomy): domain Eukaryota; kingdom Fungi; phylum Ascomycota; class Pichiomycetes; order Serinales; family Debaryomycetaceae; genus Kodamaea; species Kodamaea fukazawae. The sequence goes on from JAJLZQ010000042.1 coordinate 41,432, forward strand.
GGGTCCCAGACCTGGGCCGCCCGTGTGATCTTGTTCCTTGGTTTCTCCTTGTTGGCCGGCGGTCTTGCCGGCTCCTTTATGGTCTTGATCTTGAAGTTCTTGATGAAGCAGTTTGGTTTCCCCACCTTGGGCATGGGTATCTCTAACGTGGTTTGCAACGCCTCCATCATGTTGAGTTGCATTGTGCTTTGGTTGTCTCAAAACATCGAGGACGAGTACAGTTATAGTTTGGGTATTTAGATTGAAAAGGTAGTAGAACTACTGAAGTCAAGTAATTGATGATTATGATTAGTTTATTGTTGTAGAGTGGAAATGTAAAGAGATGCTGCAAGATTATGAACAGTTGGGATTCGACTGGAGATTTAATGCTCGTGAACGACGATGACGGTGGAGACTTCTTTTTGTTTCAGTACTCGCTAGGTGAGTTACAAGTCGTCCGTGGCCTCCCAAAGCTTGCTAGTATATCAACGGCCATATGCTGGCTCTGTTAGCCCAATAATCTGTGCTTCTTAAAGAGTCTCTGTGTGGCACTTTCTAGTCTATGAGTGGAAATCGATAGTGTCAGAGAGTCGACCATCTACATCACACGCTCCGCTGTGTTTCGGTCAACACATGCTTCGCTTGTAAACACATAACATAATATAAACCAATAAATATCAACATGCTATCTAGATAGTAACTCAGCCTTGTAAGGACCAAGCAACTCTAACTCATATTCACTAAAATTAAACAAGTTCAAAGCGATAGCTTCGTTTGAATCTCTTGGGAAGACCTGGAAGTCCTTTCTCTTCAATTCATGGAAAAATGGATGAACCAAGACTCTTCTTGGACTTATTCTTTGCTTTGGTTCGTAAACCAAGATCTTCATTAAAAGGTCAATTGCATCTAAAGGCGAGTTGCTGAAAATCTGCCTGAATCTTTCTTCTATCGTGCAGCTGAAAAACGGAGTTTGGAACATGTTTCCCAGGTACATGGAGTTGTTTTGGAAGAAGAAGGTTTTGGAAGGAGGACCCAACAACTTGGACACTTCCTTCAACTGCAACTCTGGGCTCTGGCCCTGGAAAATGGGCTTGCCCAAAAACATTTCTGCGATAACACAGCCCAATCCCCAGATATCGATCTTGGTTGTGTAGACTTGACACCCAATTATCAATTCAGGAGCTCTATAATAACGGGAACAAATGTAGCTGACGGATGGCTGGTTGGGCTCCAACTTCTTGGCACTGCCAAAGTCACAGATCTTCAATGTGACGGTGGAGGGGTCGACCAAGATGTTGGACGGCTTGATATCTCTATGAGAAATTCCAAATCCATGTAAGTAAAGCATGGCACGGGCCAATTGGAATGTATAAGCTTTCATGTGGGGATAAGGAATGGTATATTTGCTTTGTCTATAATATTTAATTTCGCTTTGTAAATTAGATGGTAGACATTCCATGACAAGGTTTTGGTAAACCTTGTGGTCGTTGGGGTTGGAGCTTTGCTTGTCAAAGAAGAAGCGGAGACTGACAATGTTGGGGTGGTTCACCACCCTCAATATCTCCAACTCTCTGGACTTGTATTCTGTCTGGGCAGGAAACCGCTTGATGGCAAACGGCCCAAGCCATTCGGGGTTGTCTTCTTCGTGTTGCGTGTCAGCGTGCTTCAAAACAGCCTCAACAACAGTGCCAAACGCCCCTTCGCCGATCCGCTTGTATTCTCGAACAACCATTCGTCTGGGAATTGACGTCTGGTTATTGAACACCTTGTCCAAGGTGTATTCGTTGATGACGCTGTGATCTTCTGCCATTGTCGATTGGGGGGACCGCAGGTATACTCGTGTGAACTAGAATGGGGGGGTCGTGATGCTAATATTCACTCAATTTATCAATAGCCTATGTATCCAATTATCTACTTCTCGGTCTCGTCAATCTCTTCTGTGGTCAATCCCTTCCAAACCCTAGGTTGTCAGCTTTTTCTTGCCTGGTCTGGTCTAGTTGTTTTGTTGTTATGAGGTTTTTTTGTGAATCACTCAACTCTTTTTGTGTTGTGCACGCCGGGCCAAACAGAATTAGCTGGATAAGGACTCGGAGGCAACCCACGCTTGGCACCGTATACGGGGGCGGAATGACAGCTACTGCAATGAGGGGTAACTACAGTCCGGTTGTTCCAGTGGCACAACACTACAAAGCTTCTTTTACTGATCTTCGGTGGACTCTCACCCTGTGTATCTAGGTCCCCCGGTTACTGTTCCTATCTTCGCGTTAGATAAGCAGCAAAATGCTATTAATACGTCACCGGTGCTTTGCTCCAACGTGGCCTTTACAAGCATACCAACTGACACTCCATAGAAGTGGTTGGAGATATGCCCCTACAAGACCACACTCGGGTGTGTGGATGCTACCTCAACATGGTTAATCCGGCGAAGTGCTGAAACAATCCTCAAAATAAGCTTTCGTGATGTTTCACCCTCGTTTGGGTGCAAAAGACACAACTTCCCACACGCTGAACGGTCGGCGGCCACCTGTGACCACTTGTATTTCCGCATACACACGCTGTGACGTCGGTGCGTTGGAGCTGATGGATATCTGCCATGGTATGTGCCACGGCTGGTGGTCAAACGGCGTATTGAGGCTTATGGTTGTGCTTACGATACTTAGACGAGCAACCTTGCCAGCGGTGCAGTTGACCCCTCTCTGCCACTAGCCGGGTCCCTAGTGCAGTGCCAATATGCCACTTACCCTCTTGGGACTTGCCACATCGACCGTGCATGTGTCAATGCAGCATAGTTCCAGAGGGCAGCTCACACGTATGCCCTGGTTGCCTCTCCCGGTGCATATTGTGGCGCGGTGTTAACGGACATCCTCCTACCGGCCAGCCCCCACCACAGCAACGACGCTATTGGGAGCAAAATCACGCTAGGACGCCTTCAGTGGCATGCCGTTAGCTGGAAATGCCTCTGGGACTTTCCTTGTACGCTGCGTTGGGTGAGTTTCTTGCTGCATTTGCGGCCATGGCACCACTTGCAGCTCATTGGTTGCACCACTTGGCTCATCGGTAGCACCACGCAAAGTCTCTGAACAGCTAATCCTTAAGGAATTGCAGTGACTATAGAGGTGCAGGGACGCCCATTGAGGAGTCGCCGATTATCGCTCATCGTTGCTCAATGAAAGTAGAGGATCTACCAGGACTACGTTGGAGCTCCTGCACGCTCTGCACATTCTGCGACCGACAGTCGCTATTGGCTGCAACACTCCGCTCAAAACACGCCCCATTTAGATTTGTTTCCTGTCCATTCCTCCCTAATCCTTCTGCTAGCTCATTTGGGTTACTCTTCACGCCCTCAACGCTCCCACCGTGAGAGCACAACTCATCTTATCTCTCTGTATGACGTTTGCGTTCCCGATTTGGAAAGACGTTTTTACGTAAGCAGGCCTTTCACATTTTTTTTCTTTCTCACCAACAAATCCCATCCAGTTCCCAGCATGCTTTCAAGGTTAGGCTTCGGGTTGAGCCAGGTGAGACAGCTCTCATCGGCCAGACCTTTGTTGTTTCGTTCCAGTATCCCCAAATTAAATGTTCAACCACTTGTAAATACCACCACCCCATCTCCAATTAAAACTAAGAAGGCAGATCATAGATTAGTTTATTGGAAACTTTATGCATCCTTCCCAAGACACAACACTAGACTTTCGCTAGTTGCCGTCGTCGAGGACCCTAACTTCCTCGACAACAACCCCAACTTGAGTCACAACGAAAAGGTGTTATATTATTTGAGATTGCCTCATCATGTCAAGGTTCATGTTAGTGCTGGTCAATTGGGTTTTAGAAAGTCTCAAAGACAAGATTACGAAGCTGGTTACCAGGTGGCCTCCAAGTTCTTCAAGGTGCTCCAAGAGAGAAAGTTGGTGGGCGCCAACGACAAGATTGAATTGATCTTGAAGGATTTCGGAAAGGGAAGAGAGGCTTTCTTGAATGCTTTGCAAGGTAAAGAAGGTGTCAACATAAAGGACCACATTGTGAGGGTCAGTGATAATACCAAGTTGAAGTTCGGTGGTAGTAGATCCAAGAAGTTGAGAAGATTGGGTTGATGTACATAATGTAAATAGATACGAGGAACATATAGGTTAACCCGTGTGGTATGTGTAGAGAGTGAAAAGTGTAGAAAGTGATTTGTGGAGGGAGTTCATTTGGTCATCAACTAGAGGGAAAATTTGGGAAATGGTATCTCCAAGATCCCTACTACGGTGCCAGTTGACGTGGACTCGGTCTTTGACGTGGTGAACCCGTCCATTTGTTTCTGGGGAAGCTGGTGTCACGACGGAGTCAATCACCTTCACCAGCAAAAGTGCTCAGCTCAAACTATCTAAATAACACATTTTACGCTTTTTGCAACACAAATTGCCTGTTACTGGCCTTTCTGAGACTACACATCCTACTATTGAGGCTCGGGGCTATCATCCAGTGTGTACCATAATCAACACATTGGCTGCGAATCTCAAACAAGCACACAGATGCTGAAACAACAGAGAACCAAGCCTCCAAGGCCTTGTTTGTTTGACACTCAAAGTCAGGTACTCCTTGTAGTCATAGATATTATATGCTTAGTACTCCGGTTTTGCTTAGGGCAGTCCGGTGCTACTTTGAAGACCCACCACCACACCCGTCTGGGCCAGCTCAATGAGTCGCTAAATGGCCCCAAAATTGGATAGGGCTCGCGCCCTTGAAATGGTTGTTTGCGCGTGCCTCATCTCACATCTTTGTATGCGGCTCCTTCCTGTTCCGTCCCCAGAAAAATTTTCGACCTGTCCTCTCGCAGCTCTCTGAAAATTTTAAATTCTTTTCAAGTTTCGACTTCTGATTAGACAGTTAATAAGGTAATAATGGCTCCAAGTATGTATTAAAACAAACGACGTATTCATCACAACACCCGTTCCCAATACTAACATGACTCAAGCTAACGCTGCATCTGCCAAGAAGGCTGCCTTGAAAGGTACCAACCCATCCAAGACCGTCAAGGTCAGAACTTCCACCACTTTCAGATTGCCAAAGACCTTGAAGTTGGCTAGATCTCCAAAGTACCAAAGAAAGGCCGTTCCACACTACAACAGATTGGACGCTTACAAGATTATCCAATCTCCAATTGCTTCTGAAACCGCCATGAAGAAGGTTGAAGACGGTAACATCTTGGTTTTCCAAGTTGACTTGAAGGCCAACAAGCACCAAATCAAGGCTGCTGTTAAGGAATTATACCAAGTTGACGTTGAATACGTTAACACCTTGGTTAGACCAAACGGTACCAAGAAGGCTTACATTAGATTGACTGCTGACCACGATGCCTTGGACGTTGCCAACAGAATTGGTTACATCTAATCGGTGTGTATTTTATAATATAAGATAATTGGTTTTGAATGAAAAGCTTTTCATTTCCAAAGTGGGTGAAGTGAAAAGTGTGTAGTACTTGATGTTTGGGATAGAGAAGAGGAAAAGTAGAAAATAAGACATAATATGGAAAGCGTACACCTCAAAGGAAGGGACACCTCCGAGGTAGGGCCCTTACTGATTGTTTGTCTCTGTGTATCTCTGTCGAGCTCAGGGTTGTCTGATTGTGATGAGGGTCTTTTAAATGGAGGTACTTCGGATGAGCAAAAACATTTGTGAAGAGCACTTCTGTTTCTCTATTAAAAACACACAACCGTATAAGTTCCGGTTGGAAAGGTGGTAAGACGACGGCACGCTTATAAGAGTCATCATGTTTTGATCTACAAAATTGTACTGTGGCCCTCATCAACGGCCCACGGTCTCCTGATTATTTGTCTAGTGAAGTATCACTCAGTGATGGATCTAGAGCTAGCTCAACTGAGAACACTCAAAGTGGCCCGACTATACCAATAACTATATAAATACCCTCCATCAAGCGTTATTACCTTTCTTTGCAACGTCAACCTCCTTGTCAATCCACTGTACAACATTCTATCTATGGCCAATTCGATTTTCCTCATCTTCAAGAATGCCTCTTCTGGTTCCTGTAAGCCAAGGAACTTGCACACCTCATCCTGGGTATGGAACTCTATAAATAACAGGCTCTGCTGGTGTTGTAGCTCTATCTTGAACTCTGCTAACTTCGCTGTCCTGCCATATGGCTTTATGATAATCTTGCGACTGGGGGTAATGCTAGTGATCCTGGCCTCTATTTCGTAAAGCTTATTCTTGTTTATATCTTCTATGGTGTATGATTTGGACAAAAGCGACTGGATCAGTGACTTGGAAACCACTTGGAAGTCTGAACTTGGGAGGTTTTGGGACTCGACGGAGAAGGACGGCGACGGTTGGTCCACCACACGCTGGCCGCTAGTCATGCGGTACGACTCGTCGCTGCTCATGATCTCCTGGGATAAGGTGAACTTGTTGCTCTTGTTGTTGGACTCGTCCAAGGCATTGGATATGCCCACCTGGATGGGCGACTGTGTTCCTTTGTCGAGGTTCCAGGCCGTGTTGCTTGGCTGCGAAATTATCTGTGAGTCTGGCGGATGTGAGTGGACGGACGATTGGGACGGCACGCGTGGTACGGCGTCCTGCGGTGGTTGGTGGGACTCGGGCTGGCTCTCAAGCTCGTGGAGCTCTTGGGAAATATCGCCCTCTGTTTGTGCCGGCTGTGTATCTGGGTCTGTGGCCACCAGAGCCAGCGGGCCCTGGGACTCGAGCTGGAGCTGGCTCATGGGCTGGGACTCCCCCACGTACCCAAACAACATGCCAATTCCCGAGGTTCTGCTCCGCTTATTGTCGTGTTGTGTATTTCCCGGTTGTGATATCCTTGGGGCTATTTCGCTGAGACTTCTCTTCATCCACTTGTCTCCTCGCACCAAGTTGGTCATAATGCTGGTGTAAAAGGCAGAAGACACGGACGATTCGAATCTCCCTATCAAATCTTCAAACTTTTCCACTTCATGAGACTCGTGCAACGGGCTCAAGTCAAGCACCTCCAACTTGCCACTCTGCTTGTTGTATATGGTTATCAGCACGTCCACTAAGAGAAAGAGCCCTTCCAGGTGCACGTCTCCATCTTCCAAGGTATCCTTGGTGAACTTGAATTTCTTATGAAACCCTCGTTTTATCTCTTTAATCTTGGAGCAGTAGCTTCGAATCAACAGAGGTCTGCATTCTAGCTTGATTATATGGTGCTGGTCGAGTAGAAACCCGTCTCCTTGTTCATTCAGCATTTCAAAGTCGTATTCCTGGCGGAGTGATTGTTTGGTGAAATCGGTGCAAATTAACCAGCCCTTTTTCTTGGATTCTAAATGAATTCCAAGTAGGTAGACTGGTAGCGACGCCTCTAGGGTCGAGTCGGGCGCATCCGCTATTCGTTGGGCGAGTTGTTGGAAGTTGGTGATATACATAATGGTTTCGAGTCGCGTAGAAAAAGTTCAAATCGATAATGAGAAGTAAGTAAGCGTGTGGGATGCTGAAAACGGGAGGATGTGATGTCCTGATGTTGTATCTAGAGTGCTTGGTGTTTACCTTCAACTCTTAAAGAGTTGAACTTAGCATTGTTGGAAAGATTACATCATTTGTGATGTTGATCATCTCCCTCATCAAGCAACCTGTTCCTTGAATCATGATTCTAACTATTCACCTAGAAGCACCCAAATTACCCAAGAGATTGTTGGCCAAGCAGTCGGAGCCCGCCAACGTCCCCACCACTGCAGAGGAGTTTTTAGAACAGGGGTCGATAGAAGAAGAAAGCGGTGACCGCTGGCTCGGCGGAGACATGGCCAAGGCCTTGCGTTTCTACCAGAAGGCATTCAGCAACTACTCACAATCGATACAATTGGCAACCAGCGTCAACGTCGACAGCTACTACAACGCACTGCGGTTGTTGCTTTTGGTATATAACGAGTACACCAAAGCGGAAGGCGTGGAGCTTGCAGAGTTGAAGAACATTGGGGAGGTGTTGACCAACGACGACAAATCGGTCATCCAGAGCTTGGACAGAATCATGTTGGCACACGAGCAGGCCATCAGCGTTGCCCAGAACCAGGTTCCAATCGATTTGTTGTACAACACGGTGGTAGTTTACACCGAGGTGGTCGAAGAGGCCGACGGAGCGGTGGTTGACGTTGTGGGCAAGGCCCTCGAGGTGTGGAACACCTTGGTCAACGCCCAATTGAACGAGTTTGAGAAGTTCTACAAGGAGATCGAAGAGTATCAGGAAGAGGGAGATAGCCTGGATAAGGAACAGCAGCGGGCCAGCGACGCCCTCGAGTCATCTAAGGAAGAGTACACCAGCGAGGAGGTGGTACAACCCACAGACATTGCCGACACCTTGTTGGCCGGGTACAAGTTGATATTGGCGGTGGTGGAGTCGGGTCTTGGGCCTTCTGTGTGCCTGGACATTCTTGATCGAATCGAGGAGTTAACACAGCATCTTATTCCTACCTTCAGCGATGCTTCCCCACAAAAGAACGAGATGCTTTCCAACATCACGTTGGAACAGATCGAGGACTTGAATCTCTCACGGGCCACGCTCAAGGCCTTGGGAACCCACGACGTTGCCGAATTGATAGATATGTGGCAGTCCCCAGAACTTCCCTCCTCTGCTGAGAGGTACATTTTGTCGGCGGACAGCATGCAGAGCTACCTTGATAGAAACGACGTTACTGATGCAGATACCAGGTGGAAGTTGTTGACGGCCATCACCAACAGCTTGAAGCAGGTGCAGGCCCTACTCCAGGCGGCCCAGGCCGAGAAGAGGAAGAGCACCAACGAGGTGGGGTTGGGGGCCTTGATTGCCCAGCTCGGCGGTGTCTACATTGAAAGAGCAGATATCGACATACAGCGGAATCAACTTCCTGGCTATGAGCAGCACTCAGACACCTTGGTGGGCAACGCAAAGACCATGTTGCGTAACGCCATGAACTTAGCCAGCACCACCGGCGGGTTGAGGGAAAAGGCATCCGAGAAGTTGCAGAGAGAAAAGAAAAAGGTGGACGCCGTCACCAGAATGTGTTTGTTGGAGGGCAAGACGACTGTGGAGGAGTTAGATACTATCATGGGCAGAAACAGGTGGCCTGCAGAGTTGGCTGCCGTTCGGGAGTTGGGCATTTACGGAAGGTATATTCCAGACGGGTTGGCCTAGGCATAGCCAAGCTGTGCAAGAGTTGTTCAAGTGTCTTGAATATTCCACGGACATTAATCAGTACTTTGTGTGGAATAAGTTGGAGTTGAGTTCCCACACTCATGTCCCATAGTAAACACACTAGACACTAATGTCCATAGTAAACACACTAGACATCAAGTACATAGAACAAGTATATACCTCGTGATACCTCTGTAATTCTCCCAACTCCTCGATTAGTACCACCTATCACCTCCACAATCTCTAACAAACCTCCCACCACCTCTCATCTCTTCCCATTTTCTCTTGAACACCTCCTCGAACATCTCTGGTATACCTTCCCCACTCAGTTCTACCCCAGCTTCTGACGAGCACCGGGATCAAAATCATCGCAGGCGTCGATCTGGACGATCCAACAAGGACGTCCACCAGTCCAGTCTCTGCTTCTGTTTACATCGTAGAACCCCCTAAACCATTTCGATATGTCTACGTGTACCTCCACCTTCCTTGGGGGTACCCTTTGTGGTGCTCTCGCTGGTGGTCCCGGCTCATCGCTCTTTTGCCACTCACGGCTCCATCACCTCCACCAACAACCACCCACGTGTGGCAAACCATCTCTACAAACACGTCCAAAGTACCCTATATTATATCTATAAACCGTTCTATATCACATTATTGGAATGTCTGTTATGTTGTTCCATTCCGCCGGGTTGGCGTAGTCATCTGCCATGCCGGTACATCTCGTGGCCTCGAAAATGGGGCTCTCGATCATCGGGAGTGTGCTGCTTCGACACCCCTCGACAATGACGTGTAGCACGTTGGCCTTCAACGTGTACATCATAATGCTAATCAAGTTCATCGTCTTCCCGTTGGTTGCTCTGCTAGAAGCTGGTAGCCGTCGAGGTGGAGTAGCGATAGAGATAATTTTATATGGAAGCAAAATTTTGTGCACGTTGCGAACATTAGTCAGAGGAGCCGGCTAAGACAATGCCTGGTTACGCTTACCCGGTTGAGCGTCGCCACACACCAGCAGCTCAGAGTCATGCCTGGGGCTATAGAGAGCTTTTGGCAAGGTTTGTAGTTTGTAAGCTGGGATTAGTAACGGGTGGAGGGGCCTGGTCCCCATGTCATTCGGGGTGGCACAAACATGCGTCCAGATTCGGTAAAGCACATTGCCGCGGCTACGGGCTTCCAGAAACTGTCACGGGACACCGATGGAACACAGACGGAATAGCGGACCACGGAATGGCAGACAACAGAACTGTACACTACAAACGCTTCACAGTTTAAAACAATAACAATACGTAACCATTCGAGGTCGGTCACAATAAATACCTATATACAAGATTACTTCAACAACTTGTCGAAGGCTGGGATCAAGGACTGGGCCAAGGCAAAGGAGAAGACCAACTTGGGCCCGGTGGTCAACAACTTGGGGGTCAAGCCCTTGAAGAAGGCGGTGAGGCCTTCCTTCTTGGCCATGTTCTTCAAGATGGTGAAACCGCCCTCTGGGTTGTCAAAGTTTTTGTTTTGGATTCTGGTCTTGATCACATCCAAAGGAGCACTGACAATCAAAGAGGCAGAGGCACCGAAGATGGAGGTGACAAAGTTTTGGGACCAGGTGGCCTGCGAGTAGTCGGACAAGCCGAAAATGTACTCCTTGGCAAACGAGTTACCCCCAAACAAGGCAAACGACCCTGGGGCGTTTCTGGCGGCGGTCCAGCCCCATCCTCTGTACAAGCCGAACCCTTCGTCGCTGATGATCTTCAAGAAGCCTCTGCCACGGAAAGACTCTGGGTTTGTTTGACGCTTGATCTTCAACACGTCCAATGGCAACAAAACAACCTCACCGATACCAATGAGCGACCCGGCGGTGGCAGACAACAAAGCCTTACCGGTCTTCTTGCCGAAGGTGCCCTCGTAGGCATCCCTGAAGTTCTTGGTCAAGAACTCGTTGGCGAATGGCTGTCCACCGTACTTGTAGACTCTCTGCAAGATCTTGTACACAGCAGCGTACCCCAAACCAGGGAACAAGGTGAACAAACGAGATCCAAGCGCCTTGCTGGCGTGCTCCCTGAAAATCACACTGTTCAACTGGGACAAAGAGCTCACCTTCCCGTGGTTGGACATCAATCTCTTGGAGATCGTGTCCACAGGGTGGAAAACGGCAATCTCAAGAATACCAGCGGATGCAGATCCTAATACTCTGGCAGTGGCCGACTGCTTCTTGTCGTTAGCGATTGGAGACATGAGTGGTGTTGAAAAATTTTTGATTCCACCGCGGTTAGATAATGTCATGTGAGCCCCAGCCCTCGCTAAAGCTCCGATGAGAGACTATGACTCAACTTTCGCTGTTGGGTTAAAGGTGGGCGAGATGTGCTAAACAAGGTGAATAGCATGTGGTGGGTTGCTGACGTTGCTTTGGGCCTCCTTGATACGTCTACTTCTTGTTGGCTTTCTTCAATTTCATTCACTTTTGGTGGGAAATTGCCAATATTGATGATTCCTAAGGAGATAAGCCTCCGGTGTTAGGAGTGCTAAGCTCAACTTTTGACATGCTCCAATTATCCGGAACTGTGGCTACCTACACACTTCTGGGATTGATACTAGTTGCAAGGTTTGTGGGTACGATCAAGTCTGCAAGCTTGCAAGCAATCATTTTAGCCGTCATACATAACATGGAGAACTGGGGACCCATACTAGCCAGATCTCACGACCCCAGTAGCGAGATCTCCCACAAGCCACAGTGCCTGACAGAACTACCTTAACTTGCAAGACTCAAGTGGTGACATGGTGTTTGAGGCGCATTCCCATTGTTTCCGGTTGACCTTGGTGTGGTTTTGCTGTGGGTAAAAACATCTACTGTGGTTCAGATTCACTCCAAAGTAAATCCTCACCCCAGAGATTCAATGAATGCCATTTTGTTGACGGTGACCACGAAGGAACTTTTGAGTGTTTTCACAGGGTGAACAGTAGCTTGTATGTCCTCATTTCAGGAACTGCACTTCAACACGCCCAAAGAAAACGAAACAACGAGAAGGGCGGACGATGTTATCCGAATGCTTAGCTTATGCCTGTAAGGTTGGTTGTAGATTTCCGCATCTTGTGGTGGTGTTTTGGATTTTGCAGCTATTTTGCAACCAAGACTTGGGGTTGGCTATCAAACAATTACCGGAAGCAGTGTACAGTAATTTACAAAGTTATACACTTTATCATATTCTTTAGCCCAATGGGCCGCTTGAAGGTTTGGGACTTTTCTGGACTATAAATGAAGTCACTGCCTGCAAGAGAGGAGAGGCATATGCTTTCCGTGCAGCGTACAGAAACTTACGTTATTTCACGTTTCACAATGAGTTCTTCCACATATTAGACATGCAAATATGCCATAAGTACACTACCGACAACCTCCTTGTCCATTGAGCTGCGATATGGGCTTCACTTGATGGGTACCCCAAAATCCCTCGCAGATCCGCAAGTTCACACATCATCAACAACATCCCGGTAAAGCCCAACTCTCAACACCAACAGGTCAATTTCCAACACTGGACTCTCTCGGTTGATTCTCTCTCTCACTAACACCTTGTTTGTGAAGTTCCGTGCTGGGTCAGATGCTGTTGCAGCCTCTTGGACAGTTGCCCTATTCACGTGACTTGGCCACCCATCAAAGTCTCAGTCTCAAACATAAAAAACCACCAGCCAAAACCTACGAGTCCTAATCCAACCGCCACAAGATGTCGCCGGTAGAATCCATTGCAGAGGATTACGCTCAAAGTTTGAAGGAGCTCACCTTCAACTCGCGTCCTATTATTGATAATCTCACCACGATAGCTCGAGAAAGCCCGGAGGCTGCGGATGGTATTATTAACGCCATCACCAACCGCATTTACAAATCCATCCCAGAGCACAAGTTGTTTGCTCTTTTCTTGTTGGACTCTGTGTGTAAATATGCTGACAATAACTATAACATTCTTGTTGGAGAAGAAATCTTCAAGTTGTATTCACATGTATTCCAATACCTGAATGAACAAATGAGAAAGACAAAGCTTATACTGTTGTTCGAGACATGGAAAGTGACCAAGACTAAGGGTACCAACTTCCCATTATTCCCGCCCGAACAGTTGGAGAAGATAGAACTGTTCCTCAAGAAAGCAGGATATATCCAAGGTGAACTCACAAACAGGCATTTGATTGACAACATCGACAAGTTATTGCCAATATTCCAGGGAAGATTGTCGCAAAGAAACCCTAGCCCCAAGCTCAGAGAACGCTTTGAGGCTTTGAAGGACTTGAAGCAGTTGTTGATCACCCAAAATATGTCTGTTAATGACTTGAAGATGGTTAGAAAGCAGTTGGAGGCCATCAAAGAACAAGAAGCCCTGATTCCAACACCTGCCACCACACCGGGGCCCTCGATGGCTTCTTTGCCTTCTATAAGCTCCACTCCAACCCCAACCCCCACCCCGCCGGTTGCTGTAAATAATATCCAGACTAGGGCCGACGTGATATTCCAAGCCTTAATCTCCAGTGGGTTGGTGGATGTGGACCAGGCTCCTATTCCTGGCTCAATCCCTCACTACACCTTGATTTACCCCCAAATCAAATATGTTCCAAATAATACGTTACCTCTGACCAGTACCTTGGAGGATATCTTGAGCAACACATCCTCCCTGCTTCATAGACTGGAATTTGAACGCAAAAAGTACGCCGAGTTGGCCACTGTCCAACCAAAGATCCAAATGAACTTGCAAGACTTCATCAACAAGAACACCGACCAAGACAGGTTGCGTCACTTATTGTATGAAGCCAAGCCTTCCAAATGTTCTATATGTGGCAAGCGTTTCCTGACGGACTTGTTGGACGGCAACCACAAGAGACTTCACTTGGACTGGCACTTTAGAATTAATAAGAAGTTGAGCAGTGGCTCCAATGTCCAACTGAGAAACTGGTACTTGGATGACTACGACTGGGTCAACTTCAAGGACGACGAGTTGTTAGAGTACGACCTGACAAACGCCAATGTTGTTGCCGATGAGGAAATTGGTGACGGTCAAGTGCCTTACGTTCAGGTTCCTGCTCTGGAAACTAACATGAACAATAGATGTGTGCTTTGTCGTGAGCCTGTCAAGGCTACATACCTTGAAGAGATTGGTGAATGGGTATGGTGGGGTTGTGTACTTGCTGCTGGAGAAAAGGAGGGTAGCAGGAAGATTGTACATGCTACTTGTTTGAATGACAAAAGAGGAAATGATGGTGAGTTGAACGGTAAAGTCAAAAGAGTCCATGTTTAGGAAGACCCATTAGGAGGACTGGAGTGTCGAGCACATTTACAGTCACACCTTAAAAAAATGGAGCTCTTGGGGTTCAATACAAGTAGATGGAGGTACTCTATTGGTCTGAGATCTTAAGACTCCAATGATTAAGATTCTGAACTGATAATTTCCAAAAAATGGCTGGCAAATACAACTGGCATGTTGAGGTGTCTATCAGTAAACCTTCCCATTATTTGGCTACAGATAAAATTGCTCCTCTTCTTATTTTGAAGTACTACTTAGTGGGCCAAAAGTCCTGGCAATTGAAATTTATAGAGTTATGATAAAATAGTAATATAACGAATTTGAAAAAGAATGTAAGACGATTGTTTTTCTTTCTAAAAAAGCATTAGAGACGATGAACAAAGGCAATGCCAATTCAATAAAGACCAAGAATGTGTTTGGTCTTTGGCCGAATTGACAGAGCTCAAATAGTGTCTAAGTTGGCATGTGTCTTGTGAGGTATTTCTGGCCACTTCTACAACACATCTGGGAGACTACCGACACATGTGCTGTCAATATGAACTTTCACCACTCCTACTGCGGATACCCATCAATTGAGATAGCTAGAGCCAACTTCCGTTGCTACAAGTTTCACAGATGCTGTTGTACCAAACATACCAAGCTCTCAGTGTTCTAATTTCATACGGTCCTCCAAGTCTTGTTGAACTACAATCCGGTATCGATACTTTTAATAATTTATACAAGAACAATCATGACAGGTCCTTTTCGATTGCACAACAAATGATGGTAGACACGGACCATCATTAGCAGCAACTAGTTTTGGGGCATCAGCGACAGAGTGCTTATTGACCCAAACACTTCAAGATGTCGGACCAAACCTTGGTAGGCTTTTGGGAAGCATCAATACCAGACCAGATACCAGTCTTCTTATAGTAGTCGACAATTGGGTAGGTTTGCTTGTGGTAAGAGGTCAATCTCTTCTTCAAGGCGTCTTCGTTGTCGTCAGATCTTTGGACCAAAGGTTCACCGGTGAGGTCGTCGGTCATTTCCTTCTTTGGTGGGTTGAACAACTTGTGGTAAGATCTACCAGAGGCTGGGTGGACCAATCTACCGGTGATTCTGGCAACGAGCAATTCGTCGTCAATCTTCAACTCAACAGCAGATTCCAAAGGAGTCTTACGGTCCTTCAACATGGAGTCCAACTTTTCAGCTTGAGGAATGGTTCTTGGGAAACCGTCCAAAATGAAACCTTGGGTACATTCCTTGTTGTTTTCCAATTCATGCTTGATCATGTTGACCATGATTTCGTCGGAAACCAAAGCACCAGCGTCCATGATCTTCTTGGCTTCAAGACCCAATGGAGTCTTAGCAGCAACTTGAGCTCTCAACATGTCACCGGTGGCCAAGTGACAAGCGCAAAACTTTTCCTTCAAGTTTGGTGCTTGGGTACCCTTACCAGCACCTGGAGGCCCAATCAAGACCATTCTGATGGACTTTGGAACGTCTGGGACAATCCCAGCCTTGGCTTCCAACTGTTGGATTCTTTCTTGCAACTTGGCGACGGTAGCCTTCAATTCTTCGACAGACATTTTGGTGGTTTGAAAAATGTTGGAAAATCAATTTCGTTGGTTTTATTGGAGGGTGTATGCGCACGTGATGCAGCTTTCTTCCGAGAGCAGCAACTGGCATTTCCCATTGGTTATCTGAACGCATTGGGAGCCACTGCGGTTCTCCAGTGGTGGGCGTATGGAGTATTGCAGCTCTTAACTCCTTGTGTGGGTTGGGCTTTCGATGTGTTTGGGTACGTTGTAGTATGGATGTTGAGGTGTGGATGTTGCACTGCTCAAAGACGTTTTCTTAATACCGAGCTGCACCTTCCCTTGGGCCGGGGTGTGCCCAACGGTAGGGTAGATTGTAGATGGCAGGTCGAGTCAAAGGGTTGCTGGAGTAGTCCCTCAGACCACCATGAAAGCAGCAAGACTTCAGTCACAGTCACGTGGTGTTTGCTCAAGCAACCTTTTGAGTCTTCTGATCGGTGGGCAGCAGAGAGGAGGTCTCCACATCTACAGGTGATGGTTACCCATTCACAAAATGCTAAAATAACACTTGTTTTGCAGATATAACACCTAATTGCTAAACCCAGCACTTGTTTGGCGTGCCAAGAGAAAAATCTGGGAAGCTATTGGGTACCCGGAGCGACTTTCAAACTTTCGTAGCGTAAAGTGAACCATGAATGGTTCTCTGGTGTACATTTTCAGTCTATTGAGCTACCTCGCCGGGCTAAGCGTTACTGAGTTCCACGTTGCCTGCCGGTGAAGATCTACAGTTAAGTAACTCCCGCGTTTAGGAACGGGTTGAACGCCCTAGCACTTCATTTGGAGTGGGCAAAACGTCGAATACTTTGAGTGGATTAAACGCCAACTACTTTGAGTGGTTTAAACGCCAATTACTTTGAGTGGTTTAAACACAATTACTTGGAGCGGGTTGACGTGGGAACCAAGTCCTTTGTAGTTCCCGGGCGCAATGTGGGTACGACCGTGAAGAAAACCTGTTGGCCCGGAGCTTCAAGAGCCAGTTTCTCATATTTGACTTCCCCCGGATTACACTCATCCACTAAAATTTGCCAACATGTCTTGCCTGATAGATTCCCCGCTATGCACTTGAGCCTACGTCAAACTCCCGGTGCTGCGTTTTTAGGTTGCAAAATGTCACCACCGGGTGGTGTGTTTTTCGCAGCCATGTTCAAACCCACATCAAGCACCAGAGATGCAGAGCATATGCCGAAAAACATCAAAAACGTCATGACCAAAAAGAGCTTAGTATAGAAGACCGGTGAAAAGAGAGGAAACACAACAGCTGCTCTAAGTCATGGCTTTGAATTGTTGAGTAAAGACAATCATTTCTATTTGTGATATGCCGACGTCGGACAAATAGCCCTGGGTAGCAGCTTTACAACATAACCAGAAGTTCAGAAGCAATAAATTATCACGAGTATATGATACCAAGGTCCTATTGGCTCTTTCTTTCGGAAACAAACAATCCGTGTAACGGGTCTCTCAAAATGGCTAGGACCAATAAGTGTACCTGACATAGATCAATTTTCTAGAAATTGGGTGAAAAATTGGAAAATGAACACCAGAAAAATCCTTGGCAAAGAAACCGATTGTGGGGTGCATACAGAAAGGCGGAATACGGGAGCGTTGAGCGATAGAGGTAATTGTGAGACGCATAGAACAGTGTATGGTTACATACCCTGTCCAAAAAGATTTCTTGTACAGCCCTGGCTGCAAAAAAGTAGCTAGAGTTGATCTTGAGAGAACTGTTTATCGGGGTTGGTTCTGCAAGATACACAGCTACAGCCGGATGCACTTCTAATGTAAATGTATTAATCTATAAAACCCCTCTAATGTTGGAAAGTATGAATTTCAGGAACGTGTTGAACCTTGACCAAAGGTCTATACACAGGTCTCCACATTTGAGACTTGACCCACTTGTGACATCTTTCGAAATCTCTTGGAACTTGAACAAAACCACCGTTTGGTCTTTCTTCACTTTCGACTCTGGCGGTTCCTTCCTTGAGAGATTGCAAGATGACGGCGGTGGCAACCTTTGCACTGACCTCATCGATTTCTTCCAAACGTGGCAACAAACCGTTCTTTGGGTCTTCCATCTTTGGAGACAAGGAGGCCAATTGGTCGACAGCAGCAGAGATCATGGTGTCGGTGATGGTGGTACATCTGGACAAGACTGCACCCAAACCAATACCAGGGAAGGTGAAACAGTTGTTGTTTTCAGAAATGTAGTAGCCATCGACAGGAGCGAACGGAGAGCCTGTGGCAATGAGGGCCTTGTTGTCGGTCCACTTCATGATGTCGACAGGGAAGGCTTCGTGCAATCTGGTTGGGTTGGACAATGGGAACACAATTGGTTGTGGGTTGTGCTTGTACATTTCGGTGATAACCTCTTCGGTAAAGGCGCCAGCTTGGGTGGAGCAGCCAACCAAGACGGTAGGCTTGACTCTACGGACACACTCGACAAGAGACTTCTTGTCGACACCGGCCCAGTCAGCTTCCTTGTCGGCGTATTGTTGTTGGGCTTCCGAGGTGCCTTCGGAGGCCTCGGTGATCAAACCGTTACGGTCCATACAATGGATCTTGGATCTGGCTTGTTCGACAGTGGCACCGTGGGAAACCATGTGGTTGACAATCTGGTCGGCAATACCCAACCCGGCGGAACCCGCACCGTAGATCAACACTTCCGAGTCCAACAAGTTTCTGTTGGAGAACTTGAGGGCAGCGGTCATGGAGGCCATGACCACGGCACCGGTACCCTGGATGTCATCGTTGAAGGATGGAAGCTGTTCTCTGTACTTGTGCAACAAGGTTCTACCAGTGGAGACACCGAAATCTTCGTAATGCAAGACTGCGCTAGGGAATCTCTTCTTGACGGCCTGGATAAACTTGTCGACAAACTCCCAGTATTCCTCGCCTCTGACTCTAGGGAACTTGTTACCCATGTACAAGTCGTCGTTTTGCAACTTGACATTGTCGGTACCGACATCCAAGACGACCGGGATGAATCTGCCAGGGTGGATACCACCACACAAGGTCATCAAACCCAACTTGGCAATGGCAATTCTAACACCACCGACACCTTGATCCCCAATCCCCAAGATACCTTCACCGTCGGAAACAACGATATAGTCAATGTCCTTGTCCTCACCGTAGGTGGCCAATCTGGCCTCGATCGAGTCTGGGTCCTTGATGTCCAAGAAACAGCCTTCTGGCTTTCTGAATCTGTGCGAGTACAGAGCAATGGCGTCACCTTCGGTAGGAGTGTAGATGATGGGCAACATTTCTCTAATGTGACGTCTGACCAATTCATAGTACAAGACCTTGTTCTGGATTCTCATCGAGGTGCAGAAATCGTTCTTGGCCAAAGGGGTCTTCAAGTAGCTGAATTGCGAGTAGGCTCTTTCCACCTGCTCGTCCAAGGTGTTGACCTGGGCCGGCAACAAGCCGTTCAAGCCAAAAGCCTCTCTCTCCTCATGGGTAAAGGCAGACCCCTTGTTGTAGATGGGCGAGTTGAGCAAGCTGAAACCAGTCAAGTCACACTCAATTGGGCCTTCGATGGAAAGACGGGTGGTCTTGGGCTTCAACGACGCCAAAGCGGCCTTAATCCCAACGGGGGTCTTGATGGTGTGTGTGTGCAACTTGTCTCCAGCCTGCTTGACGGCAGAAGCGGAGTCTGCTGCAGAAGCAAGACTTCTCTTGAATCCTCTATTAATACTTCTTCTTAACATCGTTAGATCGGGATTTTGACAGGGTGTTTCGTCTCGACAGGAGTTGTGCTTAACTTTATATATCAACTGATCCCCTCATTTTTTTGGGCACAAAAAAGACGCCAAAAGCTTGCATTTGCGGAAGAGGTATTTTCTCCGGAAACAGCCGCTTCAGACAGAGGGCACAATGAAGGGACACAAGCCAGAAGAAGGCAGAAGACGTTTGGGATGCGGCGCTGAGGAGCAGCCCGGATCAACCCACGTCGCTGTGCTGCCACGGCTGGCCTTCGGCGTCGGCCCTGGTGTCCCTCGTCTGGCACAATTGCCTGCTTTGCTGCCTGCCCCCCCCTCCCTTTTGTTCCCCCATCTCATCGCTCAGTTCAGCAGGTGGCCCGCCCCCAAAAGCGTGCGTACGACGCCGGAGTGCCTCTGTATTACCCGACTTCTTCCTCGCACGTTGTTGGTCCAATTATGGCGGCGTCACGTGGAAAAAAGAAACGACGCGTTCGTTTGGCACCGGAATTGTCCGCTGCCCACAACAAACTCCGAAAACGGTACTCGCCTGTTGGCTACAAGAGGCATCTAGAGACACAACGGCGTAAAATGGGTTGCAGTGCAGGGCTCTCCAACACCGGAGGGAGCGGATGGAGAGGGTGGCCCGTTGGCCGGGCGTGCCCCCAGCACTCGTCTAGCGCCCTGCCGCTGCCCACCCGTCCTCCTACGCGTTGAGCTCAGATGATGGCTCAGGATCCAACAATTCCATACTGGCGGGGTATCTGGCCCCAATGTCGAACGCCCCAAAGGTGAGTTGTTGAGAATGGAAGAATCAGGATCCCGCAAGTGGGGCTATTGTACAGACAACCTTGCTGCTGCGCCAGGGTTCGGGAGCGCGGTACCCCTAGGCCCTCAGCAGGGCCCCAGCCAGGTCCCCCGCCAGGTTTGCCTGGCGTCTGTCTCATCTCCGGCTGGGCCCCAGCCATGGCTGGTGGAAAAAAGTGTTGAACTGGTTTTGAGTGCACTGGGCACCGAAACACTCCCCCAGCACTCCGCCAAACACCCTCGTAGACACCGCCATTGGCACCTGGAGCAGTCTCTGGTGGTAGCTGCCGATCCCACGTATTGTTCTTGAGGTATTTATTGCCTCTCCGCTGCTGTGGATCGTCTGTGCCAGATGTCCTTAGCGGTAGATGCGTTTTTCGGTTGCTGACACAAACGACGGCTGCAACTCTGGCCCAGGATGTATGCATGCTACCCTACACATCTGGTTGACATTCTCCAGCCTAGAGGGGAGGGAGGAGACAGAGGGGTACCGTCCCGAGAAGCAGAGGACGCTCCCGCTGCTCGTCTATAGTGCTCTGGTGGTGGCTGCCCGATTCGGCAGGTGCTTGCGCAGCCAACGGTGATCGGCTCGCTTTACAAACTTGGCTAACTTTTGTTTTCTCCACAAATCATGTCCCATAAAGCAGCCATTGACGCCAACACCAAGGCCTTCAACAGCTCATTTGCCGACAAGTACGACCAGAGGAGCTGCATGGCCAAGCTCCTGACCTTGTTTGCCAAGATCATCCTCGATTTCGACGGCACAAGCACAAAGTTCAGCGACGACTTGGCCCTTCCCCAGTCCGCCTCAGGCACCTTGATCAAGCCGGGCGTCAGGTACTTGGACTTTGCGTGTGGCTCGGGCTTGGTGGCAAGCAAAATCTACCCATACTTGTCCACGGACGCACAAGTGGTGGGAATTGACATCAGCCAGCCCTTCTTGGACGCCTTTGCCACCAAGCTCCCCCACGCCAACGTCAAGTCGTACCTCTACGACATCATTTTCGAGTCCCTTGATCTGGAGTTGCAAAAGTTTGTGGGATACTTTGACTTGATCACTTGCACCATCTCCTACCACCACTTGCACAACTACCAGGATGTGACCAAGAAGTTGGCCACTTTCCTCAGAAAAGGCGGCAAGTTGGTCATCATAGATTTCTACAATGCCGATGTCGAGGGCGCCTCCCGCAAGCATGTCGAGGACGCTGCCGTCCAGCACATGGGCGGCTTGGCCTTGGATGCTTTGAAAGACTCCTTGGGTGTCCACGCAGGCTTGTCGGACGTCAAGGTGTTTGAGGTTCTCTCCACAAGTATCTGGAACACAAGAAGTTTCTATGATAACCATGCCTCGAGGAGAATAAGAGAGATGATAGAGAAGGGCGAGTTGGAGACCAAGTCAGAGTTGAATGAAGAGGTTCTTTATGCTCCGGTGGACTTAGTGATGGCAATTGGAACCAAAGAGTAGAACGGCCAAACCAAATAGAATAGATTTCTGTTAGACCAAGAGTTAGTGTTATCACTAGAAGAAGAGGTTTTGAATGGTTTGAGTACCATCTTAAGGTCTGGAGACCCCTCAGTAGCTCAGCACTCAGCTTCAAAGGTATATGACCTGAAACTGAGCTTGATCATGACAAAATCTATAAGCAAATTTGCATTGACTCCCAAACCTCTGAAGAGCTTGCCCAGGCTGGGGTAGTTCGGAGTAGTCCAACAAACAACTCCGTCTACTCACAAACCCACCTCAACGCTATTCAAGATTCTCTACTATTTTCCACCGTATGTAAAAATACTAATTTAGTAAACACCTCCCGTGTAGCTTTGAGTTGCTTGAGTTGGGTTTGAGTTCCATGGGTTTGAATTCTTTCGTTTGAGTTCTTTGGTTGAGTCGTTCTTGTGAGGGTTCATTCTTGTTGTGTGGAGCATTTGCTTTCTCGTGATCTCGAATTTTTCCTTATCAACTAGCGTCGCCACCATGAACAGACTCTTTGGAAGCAAATCGACCGCCCCCAAGCCCTCCTTAAATGACGCCATAGATTCCATTGACTCCCGAGTAGGCTCCTTGGACGTCAAGCTCTCCAAGCTCAATTCCGAGCTCGCCACGTACCAGACCAAGCTCGCCAAGATGCGGGAAGGACCAGGCAAGTCGGCCATAAAACAAAAAGCATTGAAGCTTTTAAGACAGAGAAAGCAAATCGAGCAGCAGAAGGACCAACTAGAGAGCCAGCTGTGGAATATGAGTCAGGCAATGATGACCACCGAAAACATGAAGAACACCATGATCACCGTGGACGCCATGAAGCAAACCAACAAGGAGTTGAAGAAGTCCTACGGCAAGATCGACATAGACAAGATAGAAGAGTTGCAGGACGAGATGTTGGACTTGATCGACAAGTCCAACGAGTTGCAGGAAGCCTTGCTGGGCCACAATGACGACTTGGACATCAGTGAAAGTGAGTTGGACGCCGAATTGGAAGCTTTGGGAGACGAAATGGAGTACGACCAGTTGGACGTGGGCGGTGTACCCAGCTACTTGGAAGAATCAAAGGAGTTGCCTACTTTTATCGACGAGGATGTTGAGAAGGAGGGTGAGAAGATAGCGAGCTAGTCCCGGCCAGGCCCCAAATACATAAGTCGAGTAGCCAAACAGGCTTGTCGATAATGGTGTGATTGTGGAGGGAGTAACACTGGAAACCAGCCGCAGCATCCGTGCTGGTAACTGAGGAGATATTGAGCTGGTCGTACTCAGTTCCCTCAGAAGTGTTTCTCTACTTTTGTTTCTCTCTGCTTATACCTATATTACTATTTACACCATGATCAAAGGTATGAGCTGCATTTAGCAAATCAGTAGCCATGACTTCAGTTTTTTGTATGTCAACTTTCCAGAATCCAGTCCCAACTCCAAATGTGAGTTTTCTTAGAAAAAGGGGGAGATGAATCACCAATTCTTTACGCTAGTCCTCTCTCATTAGCTCTCTCTTCTAATAGCCATAAAATAGTTACCAACATTAGCATTATCTGTAAACTTCCAACCGTAGGCAGGCAAGTAGATACATCCCCTCAGGTCGGCGACCCTGAAGCCGTCCTTTTTGTTGACCCATTCCCGGATTTCCTTCTCATTGATGTACTTGTTCAAGGTGTGGGTGCCAACGGGAACGATTCGTAACAAGTGTTCCCCCATGAGGATGGTGGTGAACCACGACACAAAGTCTCTGTTGATGGTGGAAATGAAGATCCAGCCCCCGACTTTGACTCTCTTCATGGCCTCGTCCAAGACGGCAGCAGGGTAGTTGACGTGCTCCATCATCTCGAACATGGTCACAATGTCGTACTGGCCCGAGACCTGGTCGAGTGACGCCAACTCATACTCCAAGTTGGTCAACTTGGGGTCCTTCATCTTGTGTGTCTTGGCGACCTCTATCACATCTGGTGACAAGTCTATACCCTTGACCTTGTCAACAAAGGGCAATCTCAGAATCAGCTCAGAGAGAATGCCTCCGCCGCAACCAACGTCCAACACCGAGTACTTGACGTCCAGCAAGATTTGGTCTCTTCTGAGTTCTTGATCCTCCAAAATCTTGTTTGTGATGGGTCTTGGAAGCAAGTCCACGTTGTAGGGAGGAATATAAACCACTTCTTCGGGCGATACGCCCTGGTTCAACTTCAAGTTGTTTCGTATCGTCTGATGGATAAAGTCCATACGAAGCAAGTTCATTTTGTGGAGAATTCGTTGAGACCCATCTGTGTCCCACCAAGTGCTGGCCAATTGCTTGAAGTGAGCCAACTCAGAGGCAGAAGTGGATGTGTTTCGAAGGAGACGACTGGTGGAAAGATACCTTATGGACATGCTCCTACTATGAATTTAGAAATTCTTCGCGCGCTCACATTTTAAAAGTTTATATTTCGATACAACACCAAATCATGGAGTCATTGGCGGCAACACGGTCCCGTCGTGCCAACGCAGGGTCCAGGTTGAAGCAGTTGATTGAACTTGAGGAACAACAGCAGAACTCCCTGAAACCCTTGACTTATATGGGAGAAAATGACGAGGACGAGAATGTTCGTTTGTTATTTCAAGAAGATGGAGAGGATGAGGAGTTTGTTGATGAGTCGGTCGACAATGCAAACCTCGACGGGATAGATGAGGAAGACGAAGAGGAGGAAGAAGAAGACGGAGAAGGCGAAGAAGGTGATGATCAAGATGACGCCACCACCACCAAAGGGAATCTAGTGGACGACGACGACGTGCTCTCCAACTCTGACATCTCCGACTCTGACTCAGACAACCTGGAGGGCGAACGTGAATTAGAAAACCAAGAGAAGGCCAAGAAACGGAAAGCCAAGTCAAGGTCCAAGCTCATTCCCGCCATCAAGAGACCAAAGCATTTTGATGTGCAGAAAAAGACGTCCCAGTTGGTATCTTCCAACACATTGAAGATGTCTGAGCGTAGATCTTCGTCTCGTACGTCTGCCGTCGAGAGCAGAGAAGCATTGATTGCCAAGTTGGAAATGGACGAGGAGAGATACAAATCATACAAGCCCATCCAAAGAGTGGAGTACGTGGAGTTGACTCAAGAGGAAAAGCTCAAGGAGGCCGAAGAAACTGAACGATTGAATATTCTCGCCTTGGAAGAGTTCAGACAGCAAGAATTTGTCAAGAAGGAAAAGCAGCGTCAGTTGTTGGCCCTGAGAAGACACAAGTTGAATAACGTGGTGAGGTTTGTGAGTACCGTGAGCTTTGTCTCTCCCATCGACGAGATCAAGGAAATGAGAAGACGCATAGAGGTCGAGAAGGCCAGAAAGAGAGGTGGTGGTAGAAAAAAGAAGGTCAGAGAAGACTTTGTACCAGAGTGGATACCGTTACCTGGGGATATCGACTTGGACTTGCCTGAATCCAGAAAGTACTTGGAGGAGAAGCGTGAGAGAGGAGAAAAAGAGGAGAAGGAAGACGTCGAAATGGAAGACGACACAAAGGAGGGATCTGTGAAGGTCGAGGACGTAGATGCTCCTGAATCTAACCAAAACACACCTACTACCGAAAACCCACAAGAGAAGGTGGACGAAGTAGAAGCAAATGGAGACAAGGAAGTACCCAAGGAAAGTGAACCCGAAATAAAGGAAGAACCAGTGGACGAAATAAACGAGAAACAACAAGAAACACAAGATGGTTCCAATGGAGAAGTTATAGAAAAGGTGGAAGATCAAGCACAGTCACCGCAAGAAACAACTCAAGAAGAACTCAAAACAGAAAGTTCAAAAGAGCCAGCAAAAGAATCAGAAATCCCAACAGAATCAGCAGAAATCTCGAAAGAACCAGAAATTTCGAAAGAACCAGAAATCTCGAAAGAACCAGAAATCTCAAAAGAACCAGCAGATACCTCGAAAGAACCGGCAGAACCTAAAGACACACACAAAGAAGAAGCAACAATGACACCTTTGGTGGATGTCAAACCTCTGGCAATAGACGCTTCAATATTGAGACACCCTAGCGAAGGGCCAACTGCGTTTACGCCAACGGTCATATCTTCACGTCTGGCACGTATCAATGCGGCAGCACAGTCAGAAGACCCTCCGGCTGAATACTTTGACGAGATGAAAGAGAGAAGATACAAATGGGATATCTTGGAATACTACGACACCAACAAGGAGCTTCAAAAACCATACGAGGGCCCATCACAGAAAATCGCAAGGAACAATATTTACATGGTCGACTTTGACAGGAGCTTGGACTTGACGTCGATCCGCAAATACACCTTGGGCTCTCAGTCGATTCTCCCTGCCAGCCACAGATTCAAGGACTTGAAGCCCTTGATCAGAATAGGAAAGAAGGGCTACACAGTGGCCAATGCGGAGGAAGAAACCGACGAGCTCTTTTTGCTGTCGTCTGAACTACAGGAAACAGACAAGATGTTTGACGATCTCAAGAGATTACCAAGACTTGGAGTGCAAGTGATGGAGGACGACCTTGTTGAGGACGACGTTGAGCAGAAGGAACAGCCCATTGTCATCAAGACGGAAGCTCCCACCGGGATCTATCTTCTGCACAACAACAACAAGAAAACCTGTCTCATCTCTGGTAAAGAAGTTAGATACTTTGATCCAGGTAATGGGATCCCATACGATAGTGTGGAAACTTATAGAGTTCTCAAGGAGATCGAGCAGGGTTCTGTTCCGTGGTTGAGCATTTCGGAGGAGGTCGAGGACTTTGGCCCGATCGAGTTGTACTACGGTAGCAGAGATGGAATGAGACACGCCAAGGGTGTTCCAGAGGGGTTTGACTAGACTAAGAGGGTGCTTTGCGACTTCTCAACACAAGCTACTTCCCCATACACCCGACACTGTACATATTATATAGTCAAACTGGATTTTGCTAAACTGTAGTTTTGGGCCAAATCTGGACTACCAGACTCATTCGGGTTCTACCACCTTACATCTACAATCTCTCAACACCTGACTCTTTTATTCTATAATTCTAACCAGAGGCATGTTGGACGTCCTTTTCGTGGGCAGCGATCAAGTCTGCTTGGAACTTCATCAAGGACTGCTTTAAAGCAGGCACCAAGTGCTTTTTGATGTCGGAGGAGTTTTCGCCGGAAACCTCAAAGAAGTATTCATCTTCCTCTTGATCGTGCACGAATTCCGGCACGGTGATGGTGCTGGTGGTAGGGTCTTCGTCTTGCTTGGAGACGGAAGCGGTGAATTGCAACTTCAAATCGTAGATACACAAGCACTTACCCTTTCTTTGGGTCACATCGCAATCCCCGGTGACCGAGTCCACGGAGGTGATGACGTAGGTGAGATCGCCGTTGGAGGCAGTGACATTGACTACGTTGGTTTGGAGGTAGTCTTTGGACCAGGGCAAGCAGTTCTTATCGACCCAGTGCCTAGAGCTTATGTTAGTATATGAACCCGTTTGGAGAGGCGGAGCAAGCGCCACGACCCTCGCGGCCCGCCAGACCAGTCGTACTTACCAGTTGTTGGGGTTGTGAACGACCATCTTTGCTAGAAGTGTGTCTTTGCTGGAGGAGTGGAAGCGTAGATGGAAAATTCGAGAATATGGAGGCAGCCGTGGCATGTGCCACGAGTCACGTGATTATTTCACCTGGACCCCGTCCCCATCTCGAGCGGAACGCTGTTGGCGCCGTTCCGAACAGGTTTCGAGCAGCAGGGCTAGCTTTACGGTCAAATCTACCGACCAAATGCTTAACTCTTCAAGAAATACTCGACTTTTAAGTTGACTGGAAAGATCAATCAAAAAGGTTAACAATGGCTGCACAACCACCTAACCTAACCTTAAATCGACCAAGGATCTTGCAAAAGATGGGGCCTCTTGGGAGTGGGGGGTGCCTGCTGTTCTAGAACCACTTTGGGTTTGCAGAGCCTTGAGCCCTTTGTTGCCGAAAGCTCGTATGTGGAGTTGTGTCCGCTGGCGACGGCTGCGGTGCACGGGTCGCTACGATGCAGCCTATTTGTGCAGCCATGCAGCACCGCCGGCAGGACCTCCAACAATACCACCAGGCCACCAAATCGGCAAAAAGCTTTCCCAGGGCACTCCCCAGACCGCCGGCATGGCGTGTATATTCTCCCTGCCCGCCAGCCGTACGGCCCGAGTGGATGTGTTCCATGCATCTTGTGCATTGGGCTAACTGTGTTGCGCCAAGCCATGGAACCGCAAAGGAAATAGCGTTATTGTATCATGCCACGAAGCACTAAAACAGGCTAATGGGGCCCGCCGAGCCAAGTTTTGGCGGCCCGAAGCAGCAGCAGTACCCATCGAGGTGCCAAAACACCAATAACACCACCAGATATTGGCCGGTGTAGCCCACTAGCCTCTAGCGGCGCTGCCGTGGGGCAGCCCCATCAGGTAGCGGGAGGTTTGCTGAAATCGCGCCGTGACGCGCCTCACAAACAAACTAAAAAAAGCCAGGTGGGCCAAATAAAACAGACACACACCACACCATCCTCCTCCGGGGCCAGCAGCCAAGATGAATACAGAAAAGTATGATATCGAGAAGTCGCCGTTCCACGTGTCGCCGGTGCACAGTCGAAGAAAGCTCCTTTTGACCATGGTGGTGGAGGCGGCGATCAGCTTGTCGCTCTACTTCAACTACGAGGTGATTGCATCGTACAGTCCGTTGCTAGCACCCACCTTGCTCGGGCTGTCGACGGCGGCCCTCGCGCAGTCCACCAACCAGTACATGAAGAGGAAGTTCTCCTTCAACCGCATCTTGAAGTTTGTGGTGTGGGGCAGCATCAACGGCTGCTTCACCGTGATGTGGTTTGACATGCTAATCAACAAGTTCGACAACATTGTGTACCGCATCTTGGTGGACCAGGCCGTGGGTGCGCCCTTGTTCCAGTTGGTCTTCAACCTCTTGAACTCCATCTGGGACAACGGTGACTTTTCCAAGAACCTCCTTGCCCAGTTTTTGCATTCCCTCAAGTACAGCTACTTCTTCTGGCCCTTCTTCCTGGTGGGCAGTTTTGTGTTTTTGCCCGAGGAATTGATGTTTCCTGCCAACTGTCTAGCCAACTTGGTTTGGAATCTTATTTTGAGTAAATTGACCTAGGGAGATTAGTGAATAGCGATGCAGAGCTTTGACACCCAGAACTGTGCAGTCGGGAAGTCTGCTGTGAGCGATCCTAACGGTAAAGATCGACACGTATGAATTCCCAGACATGATCTCCTAGGCATGAACTTTACAGCCATTAACTTCCGACCTCCCAGTCACTCATGGCTGGACTTCTTCACGAGTGACTTCACGAGTGACTTCACGAGTGGACCCCAAGTTACGAACGGACTATTTGGGTCCTCATTATAGACTTTTTATTGTACTTAATACACACATTTGGGTAGCATCTGTAGAGCTTTAGCGTGTTGTCACACACATTTGGGTAGCATAGAGCTTTAGCGTGTCACTACACACATTTGGGTAGCATTGAGCTTTAGCGTGTCACTACACACATTTAGGTAGCATAGAGCTTTACCGTGTCGCTACACACATTTGGGTAGCATAGAGCTTTACCGTGTCGCTACATCCAGATTACCGAAATATCGACTTTGCGAATACTACTCTATATAATAGGGACTCTCCTTAGATCTATAACTGCAACAGCTGGAAAGTGGTATCGCCACCTCTCAAGTTCTCCGCAACTCTTTCTTGTCAGTGCCACTTCCTCTTAGGTTTTCAATTGATCAACTCTCACTTGCCAGTGCCATTACTTCCTCTTCAAGTTCTTCAATGGATCAACTCTTCTCTTGCCAGTGCCCTTACCCTTACCCTTTCTTCTCTTATTATTGTTGAAGAAAGGAACAAATCCAATGTCCTTGATATCGTTTCTGGCAGACTCAGGCAACAAGTAGTCAGGCACTCTCTTCAAATGCAGTTGGGTTCTAACAGCATGCAACTCCTTGTCGTGTCTCAAAGAGGCCAAATCTTGAGGGTTCTCTTCAAAATGTCTCTTCAACTTGTTGGAAGTCATCAACTCCATCTTCAACTCCTTGATTCTGGCCTCTCTGATGGCCGTCGAGGTGACTGCTCTGAAAGCGTCTTCTGCTCTGTATCTGAACCCTTCAACCTGCTTCAAGTCGAACTGGTATGGCTTGATGTCGAAGCCATTTCTCAGCTGTTGCTTGACGATTCTGCTCATCACCTTTTCATCTCTCTTACACAGTCTTAACACTGCAGTCTTGTGCTTGCCGACTTCCTTTGGTGGAATGACAAACGAAAGCGACATCCCGGCCTTGCCTGCTCTGGCAGTTCTACCAATACGGTGAACGTACGCTTTGGACGAGGTGGGGAGATCAAAGTTAAGAACACATGCAACGTTTTTAAAGTCAGAACCACGGGTAACACCGTACTCCTTGTCCTTGGATTTGGTCTTTTTTGATTTGGTGGTGGTGGCAGAACTGCTGCTTTCAGTGGTGGTTTCTTCATTATTTTCTTCTTCGTCCTCGCCTTCATCTCTCTCAACGGCAGACTCATCTGTAGCAATCAACAAGCTGTAGACGTTCTTGTTGAATTCCTCAATAATATGCAATCTCGAGTTAACTGGTAACTCACTATTCAAAATACAACTTCTGATACCAAACTGTTCCAAGAACAACTTCAATCTGTAGCCTCTATCAATGTCGTTGACAAACACAATGGACTTCCCCTTGATCAAGTTCAACTTGTAAATCACATAGGTCAACAAGAACTTGTCGAATTCTGTAGTCTGGGTGTAGTATTGAACCAACTTGCTGGTGTTTATGAGTTCGCTATCGTTCAATTTGAGGATGGCTGGTTTGGTGCAGAACTTTTGCTTCAACTCGTTCAACTCTTCGTTGACGGTGGCAGACATCAAGAAGGTCTGAAGGTTCTTCTTGATTGGCAAGTATCCCTCTAATTTGGACAAGTCTTCGCTTTGGCCGTATGACAAGATTAAATCAACCTCATCGATCACAAGGTTGGTGACCTTAGTCAAGTCCACAGTGAACTTGGACTCCAACACTTGGATCAACTTGGATGGCGTAGAAACCAAGATCTCGGGCTTGTTCATCAACAACAGCTTCAACACGGAATCATTCATGTTCAGTGCCAAGTTCACCACCTGGAACTTATTGTTCATGTACATCAAGAACTTGTGAATGACATCGGCAACTTGCTGGGATAATTCCTTGGTAGGAACAAGGATAATCGACTTGATCTCCTTGGTTGAGTCGTTGGTGAGTAAGGACTGGAGGATGGGAATCACGTAGGCACCAGTTTTACCGGACCCCGTCAGTGCCCTTGCGATGATATCTCTGCGTTCCTCAATAGCCAACGGCAACACAGAGGACTGTATAATGGTGGGCTTCTCAAATCCAACTCTGTCTAACGCTTGGAGAAGACGAGCATCTAGCTGCAACGTCTCCCACGTCGTTTCGTCGTCTATGTATGCTTGTGCTGCTGTGCTTGACATGATGGGATGAGCAGAGATTTTTTTGAGCTGCGAATTATATTAACTGAGCGAGAACGTGAAGGAGAAAGAAGAGATGGGGAGAGAGAGCTCTGAATGATGAAGGAAGATGGGAGACCTACATAACTAGTTTAAACAACACACACTTAAGGGTAATCATGTCATTTGACGCTATTTTGAATTGAATGGTGGGTATATTCACTCAGTATGTGGAGATGAGTTGCAGCCTCTCCACATAAATCAAAGCTTTGAAAGCTGTAGAGTAAATCAGACTTTTTAGAGTCAACCAGATCTCCATTAGACTATAGCCATTATACAGTTGAGGTCAAGATCATCACTTAAACACCGTAGTCACATACATCTCTCCAAGTGCTAAACACACTTATCACTCTGGGGCAGAAGTCTCTTCAGAAACTGGGCGTGTGGCGTAGTTGGTAGCGCGTTTGCCTTGCAAGCAAAAGGTCATTGGTTCGATTCCTATCTCGTCCATTCTTTTTTTTTTTTGCCAGTAGAGTGTAATATGGAAAAGCAAGAGAAGCTACATATCTTGAGGGATTTTCCAGTAGTGGGATCTCGGCTAAAGAGGCGGTTTACTTGACGAGGGTGACGTAGTTGCACAGACCACCGTTCCGTTGTGTTCCTTGGGTTCCACAATTTCAAGCAAGTACGCTCCGCAAATCTTTTCCTAATTAGGAATTCTTGCAACCTTGACTCCAGCAGCTTCTGAGTGGATCGATAAGCTTGCCACTGGAGAAGGTTGGACAAACGCGTTGCACGGTGAGCAAGTACCCCGGGGCATTGTGTGGTGGGTATGTTGCCCGGTTAGTTCGACTTTTGCAAAGCAAGTCGCCCGGTGGTTGGGCTGCCGGGTGAATAACCTTTTAGCAGCCAATGCCTTCTACAACAGTCTCTATTAATGTATGAATAGTCTATAAATGCATCTTTCTATCCAAATACGCTCCGTTAAACTGCTACAGCTTAGGAGATCTCTGGATGTCGGGGGCGGGGTCTGCCAAGTCCAGTTCCGGCTGGTATGTATGAACCTCGTCATTAGAATCGTTTGAGGGAGGTGACGGCGAATCGCCGGCTATGATGTCGCTCAAAACGTCAGCATTGCCCTTCAATGCGTGGTTCAAGTTCACAGAGTTGATGATATTTGCGTTGCCCGAGTGTGACGGACTCATGCTTGTAGACCTGAACGATCTCAGGTTCCTTCTTGATTGGGAGGCGCCAGGTAATCCATATCTGGCTTGGGCTTCCAAGTCGGTGCTAGCAATGCTGCCTTGTCTGCGAGTGAAAGCACGCTTCAACTGTTCTCCAATGTACTCGGCCTCTGGGGCGTCCTCGTTGCTCTTTTCGCTCAAGTTGGCGAGTCCGGACGAATAGGCCGAGTACTGGTCGTTCAAGGCGTATTCCTCATTGAACTTGGGTCCATTGGCAATTGAGTTTTCACGCTGCGAAGGAATGCCCATGCCATAGACAGGGAAGACATTCTTTGGAGACCTGATGGACTTTGCTGATCTGCGGGACATCCGGGACGAGCGAGTGACTGTTCTTCCCAAGGGGTCTTCGCTGTATTCCTTCTCGTCTTCGTCGTCAAAGTCTTGCATGGAGGTTCTTGGGATTTGCCTGACCACACGGGAGTCCATGTTCAACTCTGGAGCCTCATCACGAACATCGTACTTAGGCAATTGAAGCTGTTCTTGATCCTTTTCAACCATGTAGATATGGCAGTACCAGGTGACCACCACTCCGAAGAAAACACCGCCAATGATGTTTCCAATGACACCAGGCAAAAACACCTTCCAGGCAGCCTTGCCCACCGAGAGGGGGGCGCCGTTGATCAAGCCAATGATCATCATGTACATGTCGGCGACCGAGTGGGTGAAGCCCATCGCCACAAAGCTGAAAACAGGCAAGGTCATCATCAAAAGCTTGACGTGGAGGGGCCTGCACATGATCTGCAAGTAGATGGCAATGCAAACAAAGAAGTTGCCCGCAATACCTTTGATCATGGTTTCCACAAATGTAGCCTCTGCTTTGGCCATGACGATTTCGATGGAGCCCGTCACGTAGTCGGGCAGGCGGGTCACGTCCGAGTAGTTGCAGATGAGGTAGCACACGAAAATGGTGCCCACCAAGTTCAGCCACCACGACACCACCCAACTAATGGTCAAGTCGAGTATCGAGACGGCGTTCCGGCAAAGGGCTGCGCTGAAAAATAGAACATTGGCATTGAAGAGCTCCATCCCTAGGATGGACACGTAGAACAACCCAATCGGATACACTAGCCCCTGGAGCAAATGAACTATGCCGGGGTTGGTTTTCCAGAGGTCCGGGCAGTACAGCTGCACCATAACATGAAGCATACCTCCAGTGGTGAAAAGGATGCCTCCAATGAAGGAGTTCAATGCTAGGGCGTCCAACAGGAGACGCAGCTTCTTCATCGCAGTGGCAACCACCGCTAACGCCGTTTCGTACGGCGATAAATAGTCACTCATATTGGTACAAGTATGCTGAGGGGAGAAACGTTAATAGTGGTGGGCATTCGAATCTTTTCTATACCAAAAAGAAAGATCGATCGAGGCCGGAACTGTCTCTTCTTAAATAACGCGGATCTGCCAAAAAAATGCCGGACTTAGAAGACGTCATTTGGGAACGACACAAAAAGTGTTATGAACCTGGGACAAGATGTGCCAACATTTCCACAGATCGATGAAGGTACTAGCCACGTTTTGGAACATTACTTCACTTTTATAAGAGTGACTTGTTGTGTTTGTTTGTTGGATA
The DNA here is from genome assembly GCA_030572255.1 of Kodamaea fukazawae. Taxonomy (NCBI): domain Eukaryota; kingdom Fungi; phylum Ascomycota; class Pichiomycetes; order Serinales; family Debaryomycetaceae; genus Kodamaea; species Kodamaea fukazawae. The sequence goes on from JAJLZQ010000042.1 coordinate 75,627, forward strand.
TGGCAATGGGGAGTCCCCCATACTTTAGGCGCGGGGTTCTGAAAATAGAAAGGACGACTCCGCGTCAAGGTCAGAGTACGGATCATCAGATTCGTCGGCCTTAGGAAGCGACGAGGCTGGAGGAGGGGGAGGAGACACCGTAGGAGGGGCGGCGGGTGGCTCTGGCTCTGTGGTGGACTCTTTCTTTGCTTGGTGGGACTGCTTCGCTGTCTCCACCAACCTCCTGTACTCCCTGGCGTGTGCCCGGAGCCACTGCTTAGGCAGGAAAGATTTGTCGGAGATAATGACAGGCCTCTTGCCAAACACGCCAACGGTTTTCGTTTTGTTCTGGAGCTCCCACTGGTTGAGCCGTTGCTTGAGCTCGATCTCAGACACTGGGTGGTTGCTGTCCAAGTTGGCGTTGTATAGAACATAGTAGTGGTTATATCTTTGTTCTAGCTGCTGCCTGGTGCCTGCGGTCGACAACTTGACCGACACCAACTTCTCCTTGATCTTTGGCGTAGTCAACGACAGGAAATCCAACTTGGGGAGACGCTTGAGGTTGGTGTTGTGGCGGTCTGCCTGGTTGAAGTAGTAGTCGGTGCCACTGGGTCCCGGTGGCGATGATGTGGACGGGCTGGAGGACTTCTTGAAAAAGGACGTGATCCCCTCGTTTCTCTTCATCTTGGGATGTGAGGCGCCACTGAGGCACTCGTCAATGTGTTTGGACTGGAGTTTCTGTGCTGTCATCATCTGGGAGCAGATGGGGCATTGTACCAAGTTGTCTGTCTTCTGTTTCTTGCTCGGCGGTAGCGAGCCCTCTTCATCGTCGAGCACCTCGATGATCTCGGGCGACGAATCTTTGTCTGGTTTTAGGAGACTATGCAATTTTCCTCGTAATCCAGAGTAGCACCGGACTATTTCCTCCAACAAGATGTCTCTCCTCAAGTTACTTTCAAAGAGCTCTGCTTTGCAGAGCGGGCACTGCTGCCTCACAATCAACGCCTCTCGTATACACTGCAGACAAAAGGCGTGGTTGCAACTGGTCACCACAGGTGCTCGGAAGAACTCCTTGCAGATGTAGCATCGCTTGAGAGCATCGAGTTCCGCTAGCTGCGGTAGTTGTGTGTGCTTCCAGTCACTGGGATCACTCATGTTGTACGCGTCGCGTGGATTTTTGATGGTGGCAGTCGCTAAATTAGTGAAAGACGTTTAGCGACATTTACCAGGATTCACCAAGACCCACAATAGACCAATTTGTATCCGGATAGCATACTATTCCTACACTCACATACCAATTGATGATCATAATCTATGTACTAATTTACAATTCGTCATGTTCTGGGGACTTGATGTCTCCAGATGACTCCGCTTCGGGGTTAGTCCCTGTGACGGTTTCAACCTTTACGATGGTAGAGGTGACCACTTCTTCCTCGACATGTTGCGCCACAGGTGCTGGGGCAGGTTCGGCGACTGGTTCAGCGGCTTGTTCGACATGTTCAGCAACTGGTTCGGCGATTGGCTCTGGTTCGGCCACTGCTTCAGCGGCTGGTTCAGCAGCTTGTTCAGCAACAGGCTCGGCAACTTGTTCGACAACTGAGTCAACGACGTGCTGAGCTTGATCCACTACTTGTTGGGCAACATGCTGAGCTTGCTCAGCAGCTTGCTCAGCTGCAGGTTCAACAACCTCTTGAGCTTGTTCAGCGACGTGTTGAGCTTGTTCCACCACTTGTTCGCCGACGTGCTGAGCTTGTTCAACAACTGGCTCGACGACTTGCTGAGCCTGTTCAACAACTGGTTCAACGACTTGCTGAGCTTGTTCCACCACTTGTTCGCCAACTTGTTCACCAACGTGTTGAGCTTGTTCAACAACTGGTTCGACAACCTGCTGGGCTTGCTCGACAACGGTTTCAACAACCTCTTCAGCCTGTTCAACAACTGGGTCAACGATTTGCTGAGCTTGTTCCACTACTTGTTCGCCAACCTGCTGAGCATGCTCAACCACCTGTTCAACGACTTGCTCGGAGCCAAGCTCAACAATAGGTTCAACAACCTGTTGAACTTGTTCAACGACTGGGTCGACAACATGTTCGACAACTGGGTCCACGACGTGCTCAGAAACGTGCTCAACAACAGGCTCAACATGCTCAGCAACTTGTTCAACAACCTTTTGAGCAGCTTGTTGTGGATCAGCAACTGCTTCAGCAACTGGCTCTGCCACTTGCTCAACAACAGGGTCGACAACATGCTGGGAGACTTGTTCAACAACTTGCTCAGCAACAGGCTCAACCACTTCTTGGACTTGCTCAACGACCTGCTGAGCTTGTTCAACAACTGGGTCAGCAACGTGTGGAGCTTGCTCAATAACAGTTTCAACAACCTGCTGGGCTTCTTCAACAACCGGGTCAGCAACGTGCTGGGCTTGTTCCACTACTTGTTCGGCGACGTTTTGAGCTTGTTCAACAACTGGATCAACAACTTGCTTAACTTGTTCAACAACTGGGTCGACGACTTGCTTAACTTGCTCGACAACTGGCTCAACTACCTGCTGAGCTTGCTCGACAACTGGGTCGACAACCTGCTTAACTTGCTCAACAACTGGATCAACAACCTGGTGAACTTGCTCAACAATTTGCTCAACAACAGGTGCAACGTCTTCAACTGCTTGAGAAGGTTCAGAAACAACAGACTCAGTGACTTCTTTTTCGAGTTGAGCAGTTGAAGATTCAACGCTTGATTCGACGGCCGGCACTTCAGCCACAGCTTCCTTTACCCTCTCAACAATACTCTCAACTGCACTAGTAACCTCAGAGACAACTTCTTGAACAACAGAAGTTATAGACTCGGAGGTGGCATCGACCGAAGAAGCAATATCAGCAGCGTCAGTGGAGGAAATTGTTTCCGAAGATGAAGGTGCAGTCCCTGACACAATTTCTTCGACGTCATTGACCACCTCTTGAGCTGCGTTTTCAGCTCCTTTACTGTATTCTTCAATCTTTTCCTTGACGAGTTCGTAACCAATAGTACCATACTTTTGAGCATAATCAACACCCAATTGACCATAATCGAGACCCAATTGGCCATAAATTTGTCCGTAATGCTTACCAAGCACAAGAGCCTGATCTAATTGCCCATTTTCATGAGATTTCTGCAAAGCAACACCCAAAACGGCGACTAAGAGAATAGAAATGAAATACTGGAATAAGGTACCTATGGTTGACTTTGCCTTTGCGTAATTAGGAGGGATTCTGAAAACGTGTAAAGTGTTTGCAGCAGAACCAGTAGCAAGCTTCAAACCATTTGGAGAGAATGCAACCGAGGTGATGGCAAAAGAATGCAATTTGTTGAAGGTATTCAATACCTTGAAGTTGTCCAATCTGAGAACACTGACAGACAAGTCATTTCCTGCAATAGCAATAAGACCTTGAGCAAGTGAGATGTCAAGTGCAACAATGTTCTTGAATTTCTTGGACACGGTGACAATCTTGACAATCTTGCTGTCAGCAAGCGAGTAATGAATAAGGATAGCTTCTTTTGCAGTCGAACGGGAGGTGGCTGCAATGATCACGTTGGAATTGTCTATAAAACGAACTTTGGAAAGGATGTATTTGCTCAATGTCTTGGAGACATTGGCCAACTTTTGGGTGGTGGAGGAGATGACTCCGTTTTTGGTGTCGATCGTTTCAATGGTGGAAGATGTGACAAAACATAAGGACTTGCCATCGTCTGGAGACAAGAAAAAATCCTTGACTTCTCCGTTGATAGACACAACATGCTTCAATTCCAACGATTCAGGTTGGAAAATGAAAATCTTGGATGGCACCTTGGAAGTCATCAAGAACCCCAAGGAGTTCTGGGACGACAATCTGAGTATTTTTGGATAGTATTCGGCGTCCTCGCTGGTGAGCCCTTCCTCCAACTGGACAGCGTCCACGAATCTCAAGTGCTCCTCGTTATTGAAGACGTACTTTCTCAAGTTGTTGTTGATGTTCATTGATTTGATCAATTGGGAAGATTGGTTGCATCCGACAAACACACTGAAGTCGTCACTGCCGCTGATCCTGGCGGTGTCCAAAGATTGCGGAGAATCTTCGTTGGATGGCAACGTGATTTCTCTAAAGCGTTGCAATCTACGTTGGGGTTCATTGACTTTGAAGGAACACTTGATGGCGGTGATCTTGTTTGGGATCCCGTTGTTACCTTCTCCTCCTCCCCCAGCAACCAAAATCGTCTTGCTGTTGACAAACTTGGCTGCAAGAATTGGGTACCCAACGTCTAATGTAGCAGACTCTTTAAAAGACATGACTCTGATGATACCTTTATGTTTGGTTTGGTGTCCACTTTTAATTATCGCGGCCTTCAAAAAAAAAAAAGTCGTACTTTAAAAGTAACGGTCTTAAGATCAGTCATGAAAAGCATTCTCAGCATACTGTCCCATGTTGTCCATGGATATGTTGGGAACCGAGCCACTGTGTTTCCTCTCCAGTACGCCGGGTGGGACGTTGATGCCATAAACACAACCAACTTGTCGAACCACCCAGGGTACGGCAAGTTTGCTGGCGCCGCCGCTACGCCTGAATTAATTAGTAAGATCATCGATGGCTTACAAGGCATCTTGAACTTCGGCACAACCTACGAGGTGGTTTTGACAGGGTATACTCCGAACGAGGAGGTGTTGCAAGTGGTTTTTGACAAGCTTGTTCCGATCTTTGGCAAGGACAAGAAGCCCGCCTGGATCGTGGATCCGGTGTTGGGTGATAATGGGAGATTCTATGTTCTGGAACAAGTAGTCCCCAAGTACCACAAGTTCTTTGAAAGTGGCCATGTGACGCTCACCACGCCCAACCAGTTTGAAATGGAGGTGTTTAGTGGCGTCACCATCACTGATTTTGAGTCTGTCAAGCAAGCCTTGCAGGCCTTTGATAGCAAGTTCAAGGTGCAGAATGTGGTCATTTCGTCTGTTTCCATCGACGGGAAACTCTATTCGATAGGCCACACCCACAAGGGAACCTTTGCTATCCCCATCGACGTGATCGAGTGCTCATTCAACGGGTGTGGCGACTTGTTTGCCGCATTGTTGGCCAACTCCTTCTACGAAGCCGGGTTCAAATTGACCCCACAGGTGATTGGAGATGTCTTGACCAGACTCCACAAGGTGTTGGAAAACGCATACAAACTAGAAAAGGAGGATACACAGGAGGAAGTCAAGGTGGTCAAGAACCTTCGTATTGTTCTGCTGAGAGATTATTTATTACAAGATGGCAAAGCCGTGGAGGCCATTAACTTGGACTAGATCCCATTCACTTTGAACCAGAACAAAGTGTATGAGGAGAACCTACCTTTTCAATAGGGTGATTATCATTTAAACTTTAGACTATAGCTCCAGAAATGGGTCTGCTGGGGAGGGGGAACCACACACTCGTGATTCTAGAAGCAAGTAGTGGACACTCATATAGAATAGAATAATAGAACTTTCATACCAAGCTACCTGGGATACCCAACGGGGTAGAGTAAGTGTTGCTGTAGTTGGCCACAACATAACTATACCCCCACATAGTGGGGAAGTGCTGGGCTGTGTACTTCCGTTGACTTCCATCCCTGGAAGAGTGCGCCATACATTTACTCGCACATGATCAAAAGAATTTCTCTACAATCATTGATATCCGATAAGTTATGGACGACAAGATAAGGCATAGGGCTGGTACTTCACGTACGTGGGTACTTGTACTTGTGACCGTTCTATCACTCGCATACTACATTATATCTGACCGCCTTAAAGTGGTCGAAATAGCCAGCAAGGAAGAGGAGGTGGTGTTGCCACTGTCCAAACCAAGCAAACAACACTTCCAATTGAAGCATATGTTCCACCATGGGGCCGGAGAGAAGAATTATAGAGTGCACAAACGATTGGATGTGACCCCCGAGTGGGTGGCCAAGCAGCCACGGTTGACTCGGGAGCACTTGGACAAGAGGGACATGGACCTGAAGCTAGCGGCGGGCCGCGACGCCCAGGACTTGGAGGAGATCTACGCCCAGCTCGATTGGCCCAGAGTCCACGAGGACAAGAACCCTTGGGACATCCGACTTCCTGTCAAGACTGGAGGGTCCAAAAAGAATGTGGCTCGTTTGAAGGAAAGACACACCGAGGGCTTCATCGAGCTGTACTTGGACTATGCCAGATCAATCAAGGGCAACCCCCAGATATTGTCTTCGATAGGTCTCGAGTGGGACTTTGAAGACATTGAGATCCCCGACATGAACGACAAGGACACCTTGGTGTCATTGGCCACCATTTCGCTGAATGCCTACGTCAGGTACCCCAAGTCGGAGAAGGAAAAGGAAGAGAGCGACTGGCGCGACGTGGATGGGGTTGTTCCCGACGACGGCGACGACTCCATCGAGTTTGGGTGGATCGACCTGGGCATCCGTGGCCATGTGTTTGTTAGTGAAGACAACTCCACCGTCATCATCGGCATCAAGGGCACCAGTGGCGCCTTCTTACCGGGTGCAGGAACAGAGGAAACGGCTGTCCAGGACAAGATCAACGACAACTTGTTGTTTTCATGCTGCTGTGCTCGTGTTGGGTACTTGTGGACAACTGTTTGCGACTGCTACGAGAAGACCTACACGTGCAACCAGGACTGTTTGGAAGCTGAGTTGATGAGAAAGGACAGGTACTACCAGGCGGCCCTAGACATCTACAGAAACGTCACAGCCATCTACGATCCCACCAAGGTCAACATTTGGGTGACTGGCCACTCGTTGGGAGGGGCCTTGTCGCTGCTTTTGGGCAGAACCTTCGGGGTGCCTGCCGTGGGCTTTGAGGCTCCTGGCGAGATGTTGGCTACCAACAGATTGCACTTGCCCAGAGCACCCGGCATTCCAAAGTACATGGAGCACATCTGGCATGTTGGCCACACCGCAGACCCAATCTACATGGGTGTTTGTAACGGTGCCTCCAGCACATGTAATGTTGCTGGGTATGCCATGGAAACAGCATGCCACACAGGTCTCCAGTGTGTCTATGACGTTGTTGCTGACAAGGGATGGAGAGTCAACTTGTTGAACCACAGAATCCACACCGTCATAGACGAGATTATCTTGCAGTACAATGAAACCGCTGAGTGTGTTCAACAACCACCGTGCAGGGATTGTTTCAATTGGAGGTTCACGAGTCACGACGACTACGAGAGCGATGAGCCAGAACTTCCAAACCCCTTAAGGCTGCCCAGTCTGAGTGTTCAAAGTGAGACTAGTAGCAGCAGCAGCAGCAGCTTGAAATCCAGCAGTGCTTCCCATAGCCATAAAAAGGCCACCACTTCAGAGGACAAGAAAACCACAACGACACTGACCAAAAAGCCGCAATCAACCACTCCAACAACGACAAAGAGCTCCACAAGCTCGACTTCAACAGAGACTCCTCCCCCCAAGAAGTGTCTCGATAGAGCTTGGTATGGATGGTGCAGAAAGTGGGAAGGAGATGACGAGGACGATCCAAAGACCCCAGAAGAGCCTAAGGACCCGAAGGAGCCCAGCGACCCATGGCACTGGTGATTCTTCAAACTAGAATAAGAATCATTAAGCGACAGACCCCAAGGAGCCCAGCGACTGGCACTGGCGATTCTTCAGACCAGAACAAGAATCATTAAGCGACAGACCCCAAGGAGCCTAGCGACTGGCACTGGTGATTCTTCAGACTAGAACAAGAATCCTAGAGCCACAGAACGGGAACCTACGCAGCGATTGAAGAAGCTCTACTTCCAATTAGAATGAGCCACCAGGATCCTAAACGACTTGGTACTCCTTATATTTGATCAGATTCCTGACATTTGTGCGCTTGGCACTGCTCAAGCAGTATCAGGATTCACTTCATTGGACCTGTTTTATTTTTTATAACGGATTAACATATAAACATGATAATGAATATTTTAAGTAAACACGCTTGAGTAGACCTCGAGGCATGTAGGTAGTTGATTGACTTTGTTGTAAAGCTCACTTCCTCACACTTAATGAAATCTGCAACACTAGGGTTCAGTGATATTTTGAAAATGACATTAAACGGGCTGCGGGGTAGGGAAAACCGTACGACAGCTACGGTTTGTGGTGTCACAAAGCTACAAGGAGAGTTGTTTACTCGAGTCTAAGTTGGTTAATTGACCTGATAGTTTACAGGCTCAACAATAGCGGAGTAGCAATGATGGAAACCACGATTTGCAGCCGGTGGAGATCTGCAAAAAATAAGAGGAAGGCCGACGGAACTGGTTCTACCAGTACCGGGAAGCCGCCCCCCACTCGTGCGACAGTGTTTAGACACTCTTTCGGGCCCTGGGTCCACAATACTCGTCTATAGCAGCATAAACATCGCGGTACAGTGAAGGTCAAGTTTCAACAACAAAGACGTAGCATAACAAACACAAATGGAGCACACATTGTGATGGATGACAGAAGAGGGAGGGGCTCGTACGCCGACCCCAAACTTGTGACGCTTAGTCTTACTTTTGCTGTTAGGTTGCTACACTTCGGCAAGCGCCCCCACGCTCGCAACATGGAAACCCGTTCTGCAAAGAAATCAGGTTCCAGGTGGTGGATACAGCACGGTGGTACAAGCCCAATAGGGCGGCCGCCGCCGCACAGTTAGACGCCTTGGTACCTAGCACTGAGGTCTGCCGAAAACACAGCAGCAAGGCCTTTTGGGCCTTGTTGTACCACTTACGTCATATGCAGAACACAGAAAGCGAGGTGTAGGGCTTGTAGCAGACAAGAGCCGGGCACAGCGGACCTATGTTGTTCGGAACCCAGCCGAAAACATCAGAGCATATAGCCAAACACGCAGTACCACCCGAAAGTCAAGCAGACAGGTCCAGTCGTCAATTGAGTAGTACGCTACACCGAGCAGGCCACCGTGCAACCCGGCCGTGCCAACGGTGCGCAAGCTCACACAAGAACATAACCCCCACAGTAAGCATCCCCCAGCAAGTGCCACATCCACCAGGCCAATTGTAGCACACCTATGGGGCCTCCAGTAGGGCAGCAAGCATCACATGCCCCATTGACCAGGCTCCTCAGAGTTGTGGAATTGCATGTGTGGTGTGGTTCTGTGTGAGTCCTCACTGCCCTTTCTCTCGCATACAACCTGCACCCTGGACACAATGGCAATGTTACCAAGCAAACAGACCTCGCCATACCCGGCTGTTCCATGACCATGACCCCCGGAACGGCTAGCCTGAGGGCTGCCGGCAGCCCTACCGCTCTCTTGCAAACACCTACACGCAAAAACATCGCTGTATTCCGCTCCAGAAAGGCACTCCATGGGCGTCTTCTCGGAGCTCATCTGGGGCTCCATCTCTTTTGCAATGCACCTGACATCCCCTTTTGGCAACCATTCGCAATGTTTTATTTGGGACAGGCAATTGCCCGTTTAGGCCGACTTTTTATTTACATCCTTCCTAATTAGGAACGCTCGAGTTGCTAAAAAATTCAATGACAAGTCACAACAAAACAGACGATGTGTGCTTTTTCCTCCAATCATAGCAATTGGGTGTCCTGAGCAGGTCAATTGAGCAGTAGAAACGAGCCGGTGTGGAGCTCGAGAGGTGGCCGTAGCATGCCTCCTCTACCTACATCCCACGCCCCACCGACATAGCCCATCTCTGGGGCTAGTAGAAGAGAAAAAAGTACAATCGAACGCTAATTTCACCTGATCATTCATCTCCCTTCAATAGGCTTGCTCTATAAATATACCCTGAAATTCTTTTTGTTTATAAATAAAGAACCACTCGAAAAAAAAAAAGATTTAGTTAAACATCTATTCAAAGAGAAGATATGAAGTTTGTTCAAGTTGTTTTGAATCTCTTCTTCCTTGCCGGAGCAGTTGTTCTTCTTTTGTTCCTTATTTTGGGAGGAGCCACCAACACATTCCCTTTCAAGAACTTTTACTGGCTCAGAGCAGACACCTCGAGCATCAGCGGGGCCTATTCCGAGTCTGCATGGACCTTCTGGGGCGTTTGTCAGTACCAGGACTACTCCAACTGTATTTTGGGGCCAGCCTTCCCACTTTCGCCAAAGGATAACTTCAACACCTCCACCGGGATCCCAACCGACTTTATTGACAACAGAAACACCTACTACTACTTGAGTAGATTTTCCTTTGCCTTTGCCATCATCTCGCTCTGTTTTGCCGGCTTTGCATTCATCTTGGAAATTGTCGGCTTGTTCTCCGCCAGAGCTGACAAGATTGTTGCATTTTTGAGTGGATTGGCTTTCTTCTTTGTTGCAGGCTTTGCCTCCTTGGAAACCGCCGTTGTTGTTCTCGCCAGAAATGCCTTTAGAACCACCGACCTGGACCCCAAGATTGGTGTCAAGATGCTTGCCATTTTGTGGGCTGCATTCGCCGTCTTGTTGATTATTTTCGTCAGCTCCTTTGCTGGCGCCATCACTTCGAGTTACAAGTCTTACTTGAATGAAGTAAGAAGTGACAGAAATGACCCAGTTGTTGCTAACGACCAAAGTTCTTTTACTAGAAGCGCTCCTGTCGAACCAAAGGACGAAGTTAATAGTGGGGGTATCAGATTTTTCCAAATCAAGAGAAATCAAAAGGTCCTGGATGAAGAGAGTGTTTAGTATACCTGTAATAATATGAAGAAAGGTTAAAAGTTGTAGAGTGGGTTTTACCTAATAGAAGAAAGGTTAAAAGCTGTAGTGTGGGTTATACCAAAGACTTTGTGGGTGATACACCGTAATCATATCATTATTTATGAGCCGAGAACCATGTGAATATGATACTCTGGACCTGGAAAATGAGTTCATCAAGAGGTTAGGGCCGTCGGATTTACCGGCATCCCACCCAAGCCGGATGGGGGCTGTAAGGGTCCGGCAATGGTGAGCTCTTCGCTCACGACGTCCTGCTGTCAAAGGTGCAAGTCAAGAGCTTGCGCCTTCACGGCTATTGTGGAAGCACACCAATGGAGCAATTGCCTTGGCAGCAACAGAAAATGTGCAACGCAACAATAGCCAATGTCAGCCGACCACCATTCTAAACACCATCCCAGACCCATATAGTCCAATGGCTAGGGTTGGGACCTTGACGTGGGTACCAAGCCTTTTCATGTGTAGCCGCACCCGAGAGCCGAGATGTGGGGTTGTTTTTCAGTGTTGGAGCACAGTTCAGAGCACTTTGACGTCTCGGTACTCAGCGGAATCAACGTTATTCATACTAGTAGTCGCCATAAGTGTGCCAGAGTTGTCTATACCATCTACTTTTAGTGACTGTTTAATGTTTGCAGCCATTGCGAGACTCACCACAAGACTTCGCAGCCACTGCTGTCGACAGGCACTTCGAAGCCTTGAATGGGACGAGTATTTGAGCATTGACAAATGTAAGGGTGGCCCAGGGCTTTAGTTGCAGGAGGTATTGTAGAAACGAATGCCATTTTCAACTAGAGAGCCCGAAGGGTGTGAGTTTTAATGATATGACGGTAATGATTGTAGAGATAATGCTGTAACTCTGATGTCCATACCGTATCATTATATGTGTTTTATGACAGGGATTTAAGCGTGGGGCATAACTTGACGGCACACTTGAAGACGGCAATGCACACTTGAAGACGGCAATTGTCTTATGGAGTTGTTTGAAGAATTGCCGCAATTCTCTGATAGTGTTTGCACATTTGAATTCTGCGTCGTTTGAATTGCGGCAATACTCTCATATAGTTTCATTCGAAGCCGGCAATTGTCTTATAGTGTTTGCAGATTTGAAGATTACAATGTCGTTTGAATTGCAGCAACTCCCTTACCGCCACATTTAAATACGCCAATTGTCTTAGTGTCTTTTGAATTCCGCAATCCTCTTATAGTGTTTGTACATTTGAAGAATTATCTTGAATTGCCGCAATTCTCTAATAGTGTTTGCTCATTCAAAGACGACAATCAACTTATAATGTACTTTGAATAGCGGCAACTCTTTTATAGTGTTTGCACATTCGGAGACGACAATTGTCTTAGTGTCTTATTGCCGCAACCCTCTATAGTGTTTGCTGAAGACGACAATTGTCTTATAGTGTATTTTGAATAGCAGCAACTCTCTTATAGTGTTTGCACATTTGAAGACGACAATTTCTTAGTGTCTTACTGCTGCAACCCTCTTATAGTGTTTGCACATTTGAAGACGACAATTTCTTGTCTTATTGCCGCAACCCTCTTATAGTGTTTGCACATTTGAAGAATTATCTTGAATTGCCGCAATTCTCATATATTTGCACTCCCCTCAATACCCACGATGCCGATGCCAAGCTCTATACAAAGAAAGATATTGTTTTGCCAATTTAGAGGCACGGCTAACCACAGTGCAGCTCTCCGAGGATGCCGAGAAGTTGATTGTCGAGACGTGCTATTGAAGTACGCCAAAAAAGCTTGGTTCCAAAACCCGGTGGGATTGTGTTTTAGTGGATTTTTCAAGGGTTTAAAGGCTTGGTCGATTGTCGGATTATACGGGGTGATGCCGATGGTGGTTTTGGGTGAGGCGGTGTGCCTTTTGGATTGGCCGGTGGAGCCTTTGGGTGAGGCCGTTGGAGTTTTAGGCGCCAGAGCAGCCAAGCGCCGAGCCAGGCACAAAAAGGATGGCCCCATGGCGCCCATCGATGGCCTGCAGCGGAAAACACAATGACGGTGCAACAGAGTTGGCAAAGGCCAATGGAGAGGTCTGGGGCCAGCGGAGGCGGACTTGAGACTCGAGAGAGCGAGACCGGTAACTCCGCCGGCGCCCGACAGTCAAAATGTTGAAGGACCGGCGCAAGCCCTGACCACTCGTCACGCCAGAAGCACGAGGAACGCCCGGAAGCTGGGGACTCGGGACCGTCGAGGAGTTTGGCCCCAAAAAAAGCGACGCACGGCTGGACCCACCTAAGCCAGGCCCGCCGTGGTTCCGGCAGAGGGCTTGGCTCCACCGCCAACCTCGCCCACGACAGCTGGCAGCAGCTGGTGCACCAAAACCTGACCAAAACGCTTGATTGGGTTCGGACATTATAGTCCTGTCATGAAGGTTAAATTGGTTGCCCCACATGTGCTGGATGATGCAAAAGGTTGACTAACCCTTGAGCAAAGGTGGGAAAATTCCGAGCGTGGTTATCAAAGAGGAGATGGCGAGTGATGAGGGCAGTGCCTAGTAACAGTCTGGCGACCCCAGAGTGCTGCACGTGGTGGGTTGTCGACGGCGACATGGGCATTGTTTGGTCCTTGTGGGCTCACCGGAGAAGGCTCCGCCCAAAGACTCTGTCTCCGCCATGCGTTTTGTGCCAGCTTTGCTCATAGTCCAACTACGAGAAAATCTGCGGCGAAGATAGACAAAGAGACGGGCCGGCTGATGGGCGGAGCCTCTGGGGAGCTACTCCAGACAATGGCGCTGCGGTTGGGCGTGCCAGTGGCCCCAAAAGTGCCCCAGTGAGCCCGCTGCCCACCTTCTTCTGTGCCTGTGCAAAGTCTCGGGCTGGGACGCTTCTTCCACCACACATGCCGGGTGATGTCATGCGTGGTTGCATGTTCACTCGTAGATAACCAAACGCTAAATCGGACGTTGGGGTCTTGTGGATTGACCCTATTTTCGGCGGTTAGTAGACCTTCCGAAGCCCCAGGTCCAACCCCAATGTGTGGTGACCATTGGCTATGTGCTCCAACAATTTGGTGACTGGTGGGCCGCAAGCGTACAGCTCGTACGGTGAGACAAAAGAGAAAGAAAGGAGCCCGTCTCAGGTCCCCCTCTATTATGCAAAACTTTCTTGGAACCAACCACCTGCCTCACAATAGCAGCTCGTATTCTGCTCCTTAGCGAGCTGGCCCCAACCAAACCGCCAGATTCTCGCCATCTGGTTGCAATAGGAGCTCGTTGGCTGCCAAGACACCCCACACATGCAATCGAAGCGCGATGAAATCCAAAGCAAACAAATAGCGCCATTTCATCCCTCGATCCAACAAGGCCTACAAAAAGTCTATCTCATGACGAGCAGCTACACAATTGCTTTTCCACCCTCCTCTTGTCTTCGTCCACGTCTATCCTATAACCTTAATCTCCTATCAAACCCAACTCCTTATATGCCTTGGCCCTCCCCAAAAAAAAATTAAAAATAAAAAAAATCAGAAATTAACCTTCCCTAATTTTTTTTTTTAGGTTTCCATATATAAAAAGATTAATAAAGCCTTTTTTATTACAACAAAAAAAAAAAGAGACAACGTGAAGCCAACAAGTAGACCTGAAGCATGAGTGGAGTCAAAGTATCTAGTGATAAACATCACATTCGGCACCTTTTCAAGAAGGAGGCGGAGAGTGCCAAAGATTCCCACCACCACCACGGGATTTCGAGGTTATTTCACCACTCAGATAAGAGCTCGGAGCTGGCCAACGGCTCGCCAAGCAATAGCCAGACGCTCTCGCGGACACTGTCACTATTACTGCTCAAGAGAAATACGTCAGTCAAGGAGGTCCCGAAGAAGGAGAGCAAGGAGCCCAAGAAGTTGAGCAAGGCAGAAACAATTGCACACCTCCAGCACCTCAACCAGAAGAACGCACAGCAGGCCCACGACAGATTGAAGCGCCAGCTGACCAACGGCGGTCTGCTGCTTGGTTTGAGCGGCTTGGCCAACGGCGCGTCCTCCCCCATAGCCTCTGGCAACAACAACAGCTCCAGCATTGTCTACAACCCGTACGGAATCAACAAGGACCCATCCCTGCAAACACCCAAGAGCACCTCTTTCTACTTGTCGGGGGTCAACGACGGGGAACGCATCTTGGCCAACCCCGTGGCAGACCCCAACGACTACCTCCCCAGCGAATTGTACCAGGACCACGTCAACTTGTTGCAAGACTTTGAGATTGACGTGAGCACCAGAAAGTTGGGCGACGGGGGCTCCTCCGACGTGAGAATTATCAACGCAATAAACCATAAAAAAGAATACTATGCCTTGAAGAAGTTCACCTTGCTCTCCAAGGAAACAGACGAGGACTTTTACAAACGTGTGGCCAAGGAGTTTGTGCTTCTGAAGAGAATATCCAACTGCAGACACGTCATCGACACCCTTGCCATCGTGCGTATCCAGAGTCAAACAAACCTCTCCAGAGGCTGGGGCATGGTCTTGGAGTACTGTGCGGGGGGCGACTTGTTCAGTGCCATCATGAAACCCGGCTGGAAGAGATCCCCGTTGGTGGAGAAGTTTTGCATCTTTAAACAAATCTGCTATGGCTTGAAGCACTTGCACGACTTGGACGTGGTGCACCGTGATCTCAAACCCGAAAACGTCTTGCTTGATGCAAACGGCGTCGCCAAGTTGTGTGACTTTGGCGTGAGTGACTACGGCCATGTCGAACATGGCAATCTCGACAGCAAGCTCAAAACTTCAACCAGTTATGTGGGTTCCCCTCCATACTCCCCTCCCGAAGTTATGATCCTCAAAGACAAATCCCACTCGGAAGCTAAGAATTTCGCCTACGACCCCTTTAAAATGGACCACTGGGCATTGGGAATGATGCTCTTCTGTGTCATTTACTGTGGGGTTCCTTTCCAAACTGCCAGCCCTAACGACCACGGCTTCAGAGATTACAAATTCAACCACAATAGATTTACAAGCGACCATCCTCAATTCAAACACGCCTTGGAGTCCCAGACAAGAGGCCCCGGCTCCGAGTTCAAGTGGGCCTCCCAATTCCAAAACACCGGAGCCCTGAGAGTGGCTTGGAAGTTGTGTGACCCCTCGGTCGAACACCGTTACACCCTTGCAAACGTCTTTGACGACCCTTGGTTCCAATCCTTGGAAATGTGTCTCTACGAGTATCCTGAACAAGATGTCGTTCCTTTCGTTCTCCCTGGAACTGGCCAAAACTTGAATAACGTGATTGTGCTGTCGACAACCTCTCTGCGTGGAGGCTCTGCAACACCAAGCAGAAAGGGAACCTTCATTAAATCGTCTTCCAACCACTCTCACTCCGATAAGGGCACGTCCGAAGACTTGCACACCCCAGTCAGAAGTATGCTTGATTTGGTTGGATTGTCTTTGAAAGATGAACAAGCAAAGTCTCCGTCAACTCCTGAAAACAACAACAAAGAGAATAACAAAGATAACTCATCAATTCGCTCGGCCTCGTCTCTCACCTTTGATGAAGTAAAAGAAAAATCCCCAACAGATGAAACAAAGGACGGTACCAACCTGGACGGTACTGAAGACAAGGCTGAAGAAAAACAGTTAGAAAGATTACCTGAAGACTCGGTTCCGGATCTTGCTCCAAGCACCCCCACCCTCCCCGACACTCCCATCGACGCTCGCTACTCTCCGAAATCCATACCCGAGCTCAATCGTCGTGTACTTAGACTGGTCTCTGATTTGCAGTTGGACGATAACGGTATGTGTGATTTGGGCTACAAGATTAAAAAGCACCATCATGCGGAAATATCGACAGTGGCTGTCACGGGCTCTGCTGGAAGTATTAGAAGGAGATAGGTAAATAGATATTAGAATAGTCGAACATGAGCGTAGCTTCTCGATCCTGCAAGGTAAAGCAACCAACTCTTCGGTGCGTTAGGTGTGCATTTGCAACACCAATTTTGCCCAAGTGGCTGCAAATATTCAACTATGTATGCAACTTCCTTTTCATACAGAGTGTATACTCCTCATACTAGCGTAATCCCCCCATATCTGTTTTGAAACAGCATTCCTTCTTGAAATACCCTCTCTCCTTATCACACTGTGAAAATTTTAATTACCCACCCTAATCGAGATTAAGGACACCCTCTGCGAGATTAATTGAAGATACTTTTTCTTAGCCACCCACGTTCCTTCTTGCTTGGCCAACGGATAACTGGAAAGGTACTGCCGCTTATATGGGAGGATGTGGGAGTGTAGTCTTAATCTGGACTTTTCACACTCTGAGACCCTCAATGATAGGTTACGCACCACTGACCTTATTGTCCAGAGCATCCGGCTACTCTGGCAAAGCAGGTGGACCTATTGCTGCCTTGTGATTCTAGTAATCTTGCAGATAGCCCTGAGAAGAGCTTGCTTCTCTCAGGTACCTTGTGCCTTGCAAGTACCAGCGTTTAACGGTTTTATTGTTGGCAGCATGGATAGCTTGTCAAGTGGACATACATGGGTCAATGGAGGTCAATGGAATCAACCGAGGAATGGTACGGAGCGTGCTACTACCCCCCTCATCCCTATGGGGTTGCCTGATTAGGCAAGTCCAGCGGAATCTAGATGATCAATAGACGGTTTTGTGGGCTATTGTGGATTTAGAACAGTCTACTTTGGCGAGGGTTCCTTGTTCCTGAGCCCACAGATATAGATCGAGTTGAATGACCATCCTGGTGTGGAGACCGACCTGGACTCGTGGATAGCAACATTCCTTGCTCTGTGGATTCTAGGCGCCTGAAGCTTGGGCGGACGTTGTCCGGGGAATGCGTCGTGAATTCTTGAGGCGCCATTGTACATTTCCTCCTTGACGTGTTGTTTACTCGAAAAAGAATTACGACGGGGATCTCTCGAGCGGCGGAACGAGCAGACGAGACAGACCCCAGCAGAATAAGCTTGGCCGGAAATTCCTTGTGGGGGCAACACTGCGCTTCGGCTGCTGAGATCAGACAGTGTGTCTTTGAGAGTTTTTATTATGCATTCGCCTACCCACTTATAGATGAAAGAAAACATCAGGTGAATACCTACTTGCACGGAATTACTCGTATAGGTAAATTCGACGGACAATCCCTGTCCAAGAAAAGCAACCTTAGCAGGCTTCCTTGCAATTTGGAACCCAGACAAAGAGTTTGATTAGCATTTTTTGCATCCACTATTCTTAAGACACTTTGATGCACTCAAAAGGCACAAACGAGAGCTGCTCTTGTGACCCATTGTCTGTTGGCTTCGATGTTGTACCGGCTGTCTGTGTCACAGGGCCGATCCACGATGGCTGCAGCGGGCTTCTTGTACTACTTTTCGCAGCATTTTTTTTTCTAGTAGCCAAGTACAACGGCACTGGTCTAGAACACCGGTCAAAGGAATTGGACTGCCGGGCATGAAACTAGGGAGTAATGTGGCCAGCCTTCCTCATAGAAGCACTGGAGCTTTGGAAGCTAACCAGATGGGGGGCACCTGGGAGTGTGGAGGAGGGATTCTCGTGCTTTCGAACTCGCATGATTGCAGTGATTTGAAACGATGCAACAACACTTTGTGTATGTAACAGCAGATGAGGGTTGATCACGCTAAAGCAAACGAAGTGACAGCAACACATCCAAGGTAAGCAAGTTGGATCTAGTGTCACGGCAGTGCTGAAGTAGTGTTGATTCAGCACGGTTTCAAAAGGGTTATTATGTGGGCAGCAGGGACCGCAGCATTGTTGCAGCCATTTGTGGAGCATGCCCCTGATCAAGACAGCTGATTCTAGAAGTTAAAACTCCGCATGTGTAAGGTTCCCAACAAGGGGGAGTAGTCGATTCTCAAATACAACTGCCATTCTACAGTCTTTTCGCTCATATCATTTACTATCAAGTCCTTCCCGGTATCATTATTTTCAACTGTTACTTGGGCTGTAACTGCCCAAGTTGCACCTGATATATTATACATTTGATTCTGGTTTTGTTGTAGCCCACTAGTCTGAGAACAGGTAGAAGGACTCGTTGTCGTTCTGGTGTTCACTCAAACCAACGGAGCCACCCAAGGACACAAACTGTTCCAAACGAGCCATTCCCTTGGCGTCTGCGGCCTGGACAAACTGTGGCCAGTAGTTGTAGTGGTTGTATATGTAAGAGACATCGCCTCCCCAGTTCTCGTGCAATTGCAGGTGAGGTATGTAGTTCAGGGGTCTGTACTTGGGCAAGATCTTCTTACGTGTTGGGGGACTCATGAAGGGCTTGACCAACAGAACAAATGTCCAACCGTACCATGGGACGTTGTTCAAATATATTCTACCCAATCTTTCTGGATAATGGGTCTCAAAGATTTGAATTAGTCGCCTGGCCAAACCGATCGAGTGGAGGAGCTTTTGGGTGTCGATTTGTTTGTCGTGGTACTTGTCGTTGAAGTCGATCAACAAGGTTGTGGTTTCTTGGTTATGAGGCATGAACTGCAACACGCCCTCAAAATAAAAGACGGCAGCCAAAAACTGGTCCTCCGTGCTTTTGGAGGAGGAGAATTTGTTTACATTCACGTAGATACAGGGTCTGTGTTCGTCATCAAAGCCAGAGAAGATGACGTTACCGGCCTGGAACTGGGTGCAAATGCTGGGTGAGTACGGATTAAGCTGCGAAAACACTTTTCTCCTCCACGCAATGGTGGCACACAATCTTTGAATGGCCGTCTTGGGGTTCCACTTGGCGGCCTTGAGGAAACGGATTATACATTCTCTGGAGAGCCAGAACTTTTCTTCCAAGGTCAACTCGGCCAGTCCGTCCTTTCTGTCTGTCTCCAAGGCCTCTATCACCAAGTCTGGGTTTCTAAAGTAGTTGACGACGCGCTCGTACTGGTTCTTCTGGTTGTCTGTGACCAACTTGGAGATCACATCGACACTGGCTTCGGTGCTGGGTTCCTGGAACAAGTAGGACACCTCGTCGGCGGCTTCACACTTGTACTCCTCCTCGTCATATATGCTCTCAAAGTCAAAGTTCAAGAGGGTGGCCATGCTGTACACTGATTTGTAGTTTCGTCTTTTGTTTGATGGAGGACTTGATGTTTTGATTTCGTTCTTCATCATTAGAAGGATTATATATATATAAACAAATATACAAGACCACAAAAATATATATCTTATTCGGTTCTACTAAATCAAGGGGCAAACGAATTCGTTTTCGTGTTTCCTTTACAAGGCAATCCGTCGTCTCGTATAAGGAAATTGTGTTACGAAATTTTCAAACGAATAAATCTGAAACAAGCTTCATCAACTTAAACAGGAAGGAGCGTTTTGTGCTCGATAAGTCAAAATTATACCCTCCGATCCCACTTTAGGCATCTTTAGGCTAATGTGCCAAAGAGCCCTTTTTCTCTTCATGGTCTTTGGCAAGTGCTGCTGCTGGACGGTTGGTTGCTTCCGTGCTTTGTGCGTTCCCGTCTCTCGGGCGCACCCTGTCGTTTTTTTTTGTATCCGAACAAACCCCAAACCCTTTAACGAACACTTTTCAACAACAAACGGTTTCACAACCGCTTCAAATCAACCTCAAAATCGGCCCTAAATCATGCTTGACACAACTTCCCAAAGCAACTCCAAATTAGCCCACTCTACTTGTTTCCTTCTTATTTTTTCGTTTGCAAACTCCGGCCTCAATTACACATTCTAATCGACGGGATACTTCAACTTTTCATGGGTGCCTCTCAAGTCAAATTCACTCAACCCGACAAGCTTTCCGAAATAGTTGAATCTCTCAACATAGTGTCTTCTCTTTTCGTCGGCTATTTTCTTCATGATGGGCCAATATTTTTCGTGGTTGTAGTCGAACGCAACGTCCCCGTTGAAATCACGGTCCAACTGCTGCTTTGGCACGTAATTGACAAATGGCTGATCGTAAATGATTTTTTCTCTAGTCAAGGGATCAATGAATGGGTGAATCAAGTTCAAGAAGGTCTTTCCCAACCATGGGATGTTGACCAACAATGCTTTACCCAAGCGTTCTGGGTAGTGTGTTTGCAAGATATGCAACACCTGTCTTCCGACACCAATGGGAGGAATCTTGCCTCCCTGCGTGCCAACAGGTTGGGCCTTGAAGTCAATCAACAAGGTGAGGGCATCTTGCCCGGCTGGCATGTAGTCAATCACACGCTCCAACATGACAACCAAGTGCTGCACCTGACTGTGTGACGGCTTGGTGTTTTGACGGCCCGGCTTTAAGTACAAACAAGGTCTGGAATCCTTGTCGTATCCCAAAATAACCTCTTTCCCGGTCTCGTTCTCGTGGGAACAGTCGTCGGTCTTGAGGGCGTTCTTGGATTCATCAAAATGGTTGATGCCAAACTCACGACGCCAACTGAGAGAAAGAAGAATTCTATCGATGGCCAGGCTCGTGTCCCACTTGGTGGCCCTCAAGTACCTCAAAAAGCACTCTCTGGTCAACCAGGCCCTCTCGTCCTCCAGCAATGGCGCATACTTGGACGTATCTTTGTTCTTGTGGTTTTCTTCACTAGTTGCCACTTGCAAGTCGGGCTTCTGGAAGTGTCTGAGAACATTCACGTACTTTTCCTTCTCTCCACTCGAAAGTTCAATAGGAGGAGGGAGTACAGAGTCCAGTGAAGGGCTGTCAAATGGCTCGTACACATAGTCTATCTTCTCCTCTTCTTTGTCTTCCGGCGCTGCCGCCTTGGGTTTTCTACTAAACATTGGTACGGAATATAAAAAAAAATGAGGTACCTCTCCAAATTATCATCGCCAGTGTGATTGCTAAAAGTTCGGCAATGCTTACTAAATCGGAAAAGCTCTTCTGCCGAAGAAAGATCCGGTCGCGCATGGGAACGCGGTCACGTGTGGCCGCCCGGAAGGTTTTTCTTTGCTGCCACGATAAGAAAAGAAACGAAGTCACTTTTGGGTGCAATTGTGACTCTGCTCGCTTGCGGAAACTGGATTTGGATAGCTTTAGTGTTTTAATATTCCGTTCCAATATTCCGTTCTGTAGTTCCAATGTGGGGCCGCCTTTGTGGTAGCCGCTCCGATAAGCAAAATGGTCATCATGATATGCCGCTCTAACAACCGCATGTGCATCTTATCTTAGCGCGTTGTTCCCAGTTTGTGGGTCAAGCGAAAGAAGTGGAGACCATATAAACTCGGGGAAATTCCTCGTATGATCTACGCATTAGCAGAATTCTCACTTTTGGATATGAATAGCATACAAGACTACGACTTGGACGTTCCTGGAACGGTGCATCTTATCGACATGGACGGGACCATGGACGCAATCAAGGATCGGCACAACATCATTTTGCAGCCTCAGCCATCGGCCAACATAAACGATCCTTTGCGCTGGTCCAACAAGAAGAAGCGGTGGCAGTTTGGTCTTCTTTGGTTTTGGGCCTTTATGCTTGCGGCCGCGGTTAATTTCAATGGTCCTCTCTACACTTTGTGGACTATTGACTTGAACTGCACTTATTCCCAGTTGAATGTGTGCTCCGCACTCATCTTTCTCTTTTTGGGTATTGGCTGTATTACCCTCCAGCCGACGGCATTGAAACTTGGCAGAAGAGCCGTCTACTTGGCGTGTACGGCTATTGTTATTGTGTCTTGTATCATTGGTGGGGTCGCAAAGAGTGTCCAGTACCTTTATGTCTCGAGTATTTTGTCGGGATTTGCAGCCGCGCCAGTCGACTCTTTGGTGGAAATCTCCTCCACAGACGTGTTCTTCTTGCATGAAAGGTCCACCGTCTTCGGCTTGTTGATTTTGGCCTTATATTTGGGCTCCAACTTGAGTTGTGTGGCTGCAGGCTACATCGTGGAGGCCATGGACTGGAGATGGTGCTACTACATTCAGCTCATCATCTTTGGTGTCTTGGGTGTTGCCCAGTACTTCTTAATGGAGGATACGACGTTTAGAAGAAATCAGCACAATGAAGCAAGATCTGTGGTTAGCCACACTGAAAGCAAGAAAGATAATGACGTTGTCGTCGATATTGCTTCTGTGTCTCTGGTTGATCCAACAATTCCACTCAAAACTAGAAAGCAAAAGTTGGCCATCATTCAGACCGACGACAACGATGTTAGACCTTGGGTCCACATATTTGCCAAGCCCTTCATCTTGGCCACCTTTCCGGCTGTTATTTTCAGTGGAGTCGTCTATGGTGCTCAGATGATGTGGTTGTCGCTCATAGGAACCACACAATCGGAAATTCTTCAGGTCCCTCCATACAACTTTTCTGACGCCAGTGTTGGTTTGTCCAACGTCGCCCCATGTGTGGGGAACGTTTTTGGTATGCTCTACGGAGGAAAGTTTGTGGATTGGATGACTCTTGCCATCACTAGACGTAATAATGGTATTATGGAGCCCGAATTCAGACTCTGGGCCATGGTGGGTGTTCTTGTCATCAACGCTATTGGAATTTTGGGCTACGGTTTGGGCCCTGTCTACTCTTTGAAGTGGCCTGTCAATGTGATGTTGGGCCAAGGGTTCTTGGGTTTCTCCATGAGTGCCTCTGGTCCTATCTGCTTGACCTACGCCGTTGATTCCTACGAAAAGATAGCCTCAGAATGCTTAGTTGTGATCCTCTTCTTTAGAAACATGATTGGAATGGCCTTTTGTTTTGCCATCCAAGCTTGGATCGACAACAGTGGTTTAAAATTGACTACATGGTTGATGTTCATGATTTCCTTGGTTTGCAATGGTTCTTTCATAATCATGGTAATTTGGGGTAAGAGATTCCGCAAGTGGACAAAGAGCAGGTACTTGAGATATGCTGACCCACAGTTTGATAACTTCTTGAGTTTCAAAGTATGAAGAAGCGCATCTTGGATTTCGAGCCTGTGCCGATACTCCGCTGTTGAGTCGTGAGCTGGTTTCTCCGCCTCTGAAGTACCAACCTTACATTCCTAAATCTCGTCGATGGGGTTGCTCCTAGCGGGGGAGCATCCTATTGTACTCCAATATCACCAGCAAGCGATCTTTTGACTTAGGAATAACATATTTTAATGTAATTAATGCCAATATCAATGTAGGCAGATTATTTTTATCACTTACGAGTTTATGTCTCTGCTCAATTGTTATTATGGTAGCTTGAGCCGCATTTCAGTCGTCATTCAAGGCGGGTTTGCATGACGCCCGAACCAAACAGATCAAAAGCTGTAACCATTGATGCATAGTGTCATGCCTCTCAATGATAGAGTTTGTCTTAAATAGCTTTATCGTAAACGTTTATAGACATCTCCTTGTGGATTGTTGCTTTGTAAAAGATGCATGTGCGATTGAGCTAGAAACTAACACTCTGCATTCCCCCGCTGAATTTCTTGTAATGATTCAAACATTACAAGACCACTGTAGATAATTTGCCAGTAATAGTTGAGTACTTCACACCAACGTTGCTTGCACTAATGCGCGCAAACCACAGAGACATATGAGTGGTGCCCCAAGCTGTCTCTAATGCCCTTGGTGCTGTATCTAGCACAATCTGCACTGAACCTCTCCAATAGTGAGCTTCAACTGAAATTAACGATTCAATCATACTATAGCCGTGCGACGTTATCAGCACGGGTCAACGTCATCAGCACGGGCCAGCGTCATCAGCACGGGCCAACGTCGATGTTGAAATTCGCAAAGCCTCTTGTGAGTCGACTTTTTCATCAGTATGTGCTTTCGTGAGATACAGAGCAGGCCAGATTTCAACTTACTGCTCTGTAGTAAATTTCTACAGTCAATTTTCTGGGGGGATGCTGCTGATCGATGAAATGTGAGCTTTTCGTAAGGTCATCCAAGTTACTTCTAACATTTTTGGAAATACCCAATCAGATAAGATTTCGTCACCACAGTATACGTTTCTTGCAGCTATCGTAACTAAAAAAGGGGGCAAACTTGTTTGGGATACCCCCTGTTGAACTGTATAAGATTGCCTCCTGCAAAATGTAGGTATGCTTTGTTGTCCGACTTCAATCACATGTTGAAGGACCCTTTCTGTAAGACATGAGTCTGGAAAAATGGTCAATAAAACGGTAAAAAACACTCTCCGATCTTCACCTAACTTTATACTCCCATCTATGCTCCCGGTAGAATACAACTGGAACTCTCCGAAACTCCCAATCTTTGATTATAATTAAGGTTTTTCTTTTTCAGTGTCTGATAAAATATCTGTAAGAGCTGCATTTAATTAGCAGTGCCCCATCTAGGGACTGGCCGCCAAACAACGTGAAAATGATAAGGTTACTAGTGATCTGCCCACCCCTGTAGACGTCCTTATGATGCATCATTTTTGTCTGCCAAGAAGTGCCAAAAGAGACATCATTGAGTAGAGTTTCCAGTTGCTTCTTCTTGTGGTAATACCCTTTTCGCACCCATTTAATGGATCCCTCTTTTGTATTTCCGCATTGGGCAGCCTGCATTTAAGCGTTGGTTTCAACCTTAGTTACTGTTACTGTCTGCGCATCCTTTTCCTCCTTTAGAGTAGGCAATGGTGTGGGACCAAGCTGGGTTGAGTTTGTCAATTGGATAGACTTGAACTCGGCTTCCTCAAGAAGCTGCTTTTCTTCCAAGAGTCTAAGTTTTTCGGTTCTCCGTGAATCATAGAGCTCGAAACAAAGGGCAAAAAACATGAGAGAATCCAAGGCCAACACAGGTACCATGATCCACCCACAAGACCCAACATGGGGACTAAACACCATGAAGACCCCGATGGTGGATATAATGGAGCTGATGTATCCCACTGTGTGGATTCCAAGCGCAATGTGTACTATCTTGTACGACATGCAGTAGCTGAAAAGTATGGCCACAGCTGTTATGAAGTGCACGGCGGTGCTTATGGGCACAAAAATCAAGAGATTGAAGGCTTTGTTTCTGACCTGTGGGGAGTACTTCCAATGAGACGTCCCAAGCTTTGAGATCTTGTATGGAAATGATATGTTTACACATTTTCCCCCGTCTCGAACACAATATCCAAACACGCCATACGTGAGTTCGTCTGTGACACCCATCCCAAACTTCTTGTAAAGCCCAGACACCGTGGCGAATATCAATAAAAAAAGGATGAGGACCGAGTTGGTCCCATAGTTGCGGAAGATGGAGTGGTCGGCCATTATTGTTGATTTAATTCCTGGACTGAAATCCGTCCATATATAAGTCCCTAGGCTTCTAGACGAGGAATGCGTGTCGCCGCTTGTGAGTAATTTTTTACGAAGCTTTTGTCAGAGAACAAAACCAAAAAAGAACAGAGGAAGTGTTTCTGGTGTTTTGTTGGCTTCAGTTGACACGCAAGGGATGTCCAATACCAAAACGATAGTCTCTGAGAACGTAAAGTCCAGCTATCGGTGGAATTTTGCTGTGGTTGCAAGAGCCTTTAGGCGCTAGAGTCGCTTTTCTACGCGCGGCTGTTTGGCTCTTGCGTTTTGTGAAATGTATCGCCATGGTGTGGTGAAAGAGAAAAAGAGTGTGATTCTCGTACCAAGTGGGGGTCCTTTTGATCTCTCTTTGTGGTGTCAAAATGGATGGAAACTGCTTGCAGTTTCGATGAGCAGCTGCAGCTGGACCCTGGTGGGGCTTCTTGTCAGAGTGAAAGATAGCACTTCCACCATTGCTGAGGACTTTCAATTCAACCCTTTGGCTGCGCTGTCGTGTAGCGCATCGCCCCACCTGGAATGGCTCTGGATTGTAAAAAGTTGGGGTAGCTAGATCTATTGTAATACAAGAAACAATCAAAGCGCAGACTTTGTGTAGGAAGCATCGCCAAATCTACGTAGAAACTGTTGCCTTGTCATCGAGTGAAAGGGGAAAGAAGTAACGTATTCGTTGTACAAGTCAACGGTGGTGTGTGGTGTGAAATGTCTATTGGTCTTTGGCCCAAGTTCTCACATCTTCAATTTTGATATTTTTGTCACTGCAGAAATCAAGAACACTGCAAATCTCTAAATATAGCTCTGTTTAAGGGGATTTGAAACCCAAACGAACAACATAATAGCTATTTAAAACTGCCAAAGACTTTATGAGGGATTTGAAGTATAGTTTGCGGAAGAACAAGTGGTTCTGTTCAACTGTGGAGCGGTCTGGAGAAACAAAGATTAGCGACTATATTGTCGCTATTTGAAGGAAAACGTCAAATAAGAGCTGGTACTGTTTCCGTTATATTGTCCACATGCTGTGAATGCCTCTTATCCCCCATCTCTTCTCTCTGGGGAGGTATGCAGTGGCCTGGCATTCTCTAGAGATACAGGGTTCTGGTACGCTTACGTAAGCCATCACCAATCGTGTCACATCCAGAAAAAGACGCTGCTATCTCAAACCCATCACCACCATGGTACAACGACTCCCGTCGCTAGTGCATCTAGCGACACAGAAGCTTCTCCAAGAAATACATAATTTAAGAGATTGTGAATATGGCGACATTCCATTCCACCTTTTAGAGCCTGTTTTAGGACGCATGAATGCAAAACAACTAGCCCAAGCGGAAGAGACCAATAACTATCTTATGCCTGATCTGGACAAGCTTTGGAGGCAATTATTGGAAAAGGACTTTCCGAGACGACCCCATCAACCAAGCAAGCTTAAATTGAATAGGATGCCCTACAGAAGCTTGTATTTTGCATATGTGGAGGAAAGGGATAACTTTAGAGAGGACTCTGCGGCCAAGCTCAGAAAGATCAATGAACGGATAAGAGAGCAAAAGCTGGCAAACAAAATAGTGACTGTCGAGAGGTTGATGCGAGAGCCCATACGACGGAGGGCCTTTGCGAGTGGGGGAGGCAGTGGCCCTGGTGCCAGTAGTTTTGGGTACCGGTACTCCTACACCGGCCCCAAGAACTCCATCATGAACAAGGCAAAGAGGGATGTCCAGCACAGACCCTCGATGTTTGTGAACCAGAAGAAGTACGATCCATATGAAGCATTCAAACAGAAGAGCACACCGAGACCCAACGTGGTCCCCAAAGTGCCACCACGGCCGATACGAAGAACTCAGTTTGGAAATCTGTCTGCATTGCATGGAAACAGGCCTGCAACCGCTGTTTCTCCCCCACAGTCTATTCTGGTAAATAGACAACCGCTTTCGCCTACCAAGACCGAAGGTCTGGATGACACTTCTGAGGGCATTTCAAACTCCAGCTCCTCAGCCAGCTCGCCCACCCCGGAGGTATCCCGTCCAGTGCGGCCCAAAAAGACTCCGTCAATCTTTTTGACAAACACCCGCAAGCCGGTGCCTCCCAAGAAGCGGAAAGCACCACCTGCCCCAGAAGAGGATATCCCTTCAAAGATAAAGAGAATTAGGTCTCCGGTATTTAGTTAATATATTTAAGTTTGGTTACAATATTTGTGTAGTACATTATAATCAAGTTGACTGAGCTAAATGGAATGTCTCAGAAACATCAAAACCAGACACCAAATCTACAGTAATTCGTTATAAGGTTACCAAAACCTTCACTTCTATTTCGTTCTATATCAAATTAACACCTTCAACTCTATTCTTCAATGAAAATACCCTTGTAGCCCCTACTTTGTTCTCATCTTTTTCAACAACTTTCCACCTGGAGAATCAGTCAACCTCTTTTTGTATTGTCTTGCGTCGTCAGAGTTCACTTCGTTGCTGGTCAAGACATCCACCTTGTTGTTTTCAATAACAATACTCTGTTTAAAAGACTTTACCCTCAATCTTCCACTTATCAAGACCTTTTCTGGGTTGATGCTCACACATGCTTTGGCACGGGCCTTGTCAAGACCCAACGACGTGAGCAATGTCAAGATATCGCTTGCGTTTCTGGTCTGGCTGGGCTCCAAGGCTCCACTAGATACCACTATGCCCTTTGACCGGGACGACCTGATCAATTGTAATACGTTGTTTATGAAATGCTTTTTGAACATGTTGGCACTGGACCCAACAGAAGATGCAAACCCGTTGATCAAGTTGGCGTAATTCACCTCAAATTTGATGCCTTTCTCTATGGCACTGCCTATGGTCTTGTGTTTGAGGAAGAATGGAAGCTTTCCTGTGAAGTTGAAGGATATTAAGTCGAGGTCCAAGTTGATGATGGCTAGTTGGAGCAGTTTTTCATTGAGTGGTTGCACGGAAAGAATGTCAAACTCGTGCTGTAATCTCGTGAGACCTTGACCTTTGGCTGGGTCGCTTATCAGAATGGTGATTCTTGAAAAGAGCTTTAACCCTGGGAACTTGTCACACAATTCCTTGGAGAGTTGTTCCATTGGGAGTGGGTTCATCTGACTCTTATCGTTGGGGAACTTGACTGTCTCTTCGATACGGAAGTTGATTGCTATCGAACGATAGCCAAGATGATATAAAGTTATGATTGTATTCTTCACATTAAGCACCTGGGTGGCACTTGGCTTGGTGTTGTAGTCCGACACTGGCCAGGGAACGTTCAAGTCGTACATTGGGTGTCAAGCGATGAGTGAGTCTCTGTTCTCACTGCGAGAAATTTTAGCCACCACCATCAAACTCACCACCGGAAATATGTCATTGAGGAAGCCAGTGCCAGTGCCAGTAGAGAGAAGTAAACTGTCTACTTAATGAGAGCAATATATAGGTTATCAAATGACTACAAAGTGGACCTGAACATCACTCCAAGTTCCGTCTTGACAGCCACACTTGCCGCTAACTAACACCGATCATGATCCTGAAGCTCGCAAGACGTCTCCAACGGTGCATTTCCGGAGGTATACCTGAACAGGCATACTGAGGCACAGTTAGAGCGGCGAGTTTTACGCAATACGTCTTATCTCCTCAGCGATGTTCTTTGGCGGCACCGAAGCTTCTAGCATCATCGGCGGCGGCGATTAATAAGCAGTGGCAGTGACCTTTCACGTGACCGGCGGCCGCTATATATTTGATCTGGTATCACCAAGAACTTTAGTTCCGCCACCATGTCCAAAGTATCCGTTGATAAGCACCGCCACGAAGAAGGCCTATTAGATATAGGCCAGCACTGTCATGCATGCCGACAGCTTGATTTCCTTCCCTTTGTTTGTGAGTTCTGCAAGCATACCTACTGTTCCGAACACAGACACCATGGATGCTCCCCCGGCTCATTCAAACCCCAAGATATCGACACAAGCAAACTTCCATCTGCACTGACATTATTCCCTGATAGAAGACAAGATATGGCGAAGGTGGATGCTCGGTTGACTCTGCCAAAACCTACAAATGTGATACAGCAAGACAGAAGTGCCATGAGCATACTACAGAAGCACCTCAAGCTCCACAAATCCCTGACCTTGATGAAGCTATTCAGCAAGTCCAAGACTAGTGAGATCATTACACTCAAGAAGACTGCCAAGGGAGATGCCAAGATTCCAGTTGGAGATAGGATATACTTGTGGGGTATCCACGTCAAAGAGGACGGCCAGAGTGACAAGCATGCAGTGTTTGTGTCTCTGAAGTGGGTGGTAGGTAGAGCCTTGGACTCAATAGCAGACACCCTTAGAATCGTCAACTCAAACAATACGATAAAGAAAGACAACGAAAAGTTACATTTGTTTAAGATGGAGGGCGAAACGCCGAAGCAGATAGTCAACAGCGCAAAGACCCTGGTAGCTTTGAAGAACAACGAAAGTGTGTTCATTGTGAAGGGTCAAATGTGACATGGCTGGAAAGCTTGTTGCAGACCTTATAGTTAGCAAAGTTACCTCAGCACATTTTCCAATGCTATGGCTCCACCACATTTAGAACATTTCATTACTATGCATTGCCCATTTTATTGTCTTTATTGATATCTTATATACTAATATATGTCATCTGGGTTGTCCATCGAGTAGTCGATCCAATTGGCCATACAGTTTTGGTCTTCCAAGTTCCCAAACCTCAGGAACTCCTTCTGCTTACATCCGTGTGTGTCGTCCAGGATTGGACAGTTCATGTAGGGGTCGTGGAAGTAGCCGATGTCACGGAACCAGTGGATGTCGTCTCTGTCTGCGAACAAGGCGACACCCATGGAGTGGACCGGGGCGTCACCCCATCTTTCGTAGTAGAACTTGCCGGTGGAGTCCAAGTACTTGAACCACTCGTTGTAAGCAGTGTCTCTATAGAAGTCCATGTCAGCTATTTCAAAGTTGGACCAGAAGTGGCACGTCAGGTAGCCTCCGGTGTGGTTGGCCTTGTGAGGAATCTGCAAATTGTCCAACAACCATTGGTAGCTTCCACGAGGGTGGAGGTACTTGATGTTGTCTTTGGTGTTCAAGTACTTGATTGTCTCTGGCCACAAGGTCTCGACCGATTGCTCGATATCGTATAAGTTGATGGTGAAGCCGTACTTCTTCCCTGCCGTTTCCATGAACTTAAATACGTCATACTTGAGATCGGTGTAGAAGGACACCTTTGGCTCTATTCTCCAGTAGTATTTGTACTTCTGTAATTCGGGAACATTGTAAAAGTTGCCCAGGTAAAATCTGCACATGTTGTGGTAGGAAGCTTTCATTGCGTAAGCGACGTCCTGTTCGGCCAATGCCTGCATTTTCTTCATTTCCAACTCAACGTCAATAGACTGGGGCTTGTCCCACAATGCCGGAGGGATCTCAACAAAGTTCACTTCGGCCTTTGTCAAAGCTTTAATTCTTTCTTTGAATTTGTTGGTGAATGGCTTATCATTGATGAAGGTGTACGGATATCTGTACTTTGAGTTAAAGGATTCCTCGAACGACTTGATAGTCTGACTGATTCCCACGGCTTCGGAGTTTCTGACCAAAGCAATAATAGTGGCGTTGGCGTGTTTGTAGTTGGCAAACTCTTCTTCACTGGCGGGAGGAGGAACCAAGTCGTAGCCCTTGGGTGCCCCAATCTTCTTGGACATGACATTGTCGTAGGTTTCCAAGTTTTGCTTGAGAATCTCCTTGGGGGTGCCTGACTTGTGCTTGGGGTTAAGAAACTCAAACTTGAGGTGGTTCTTCTTCATGGTGACACCTTCATACTGCTGGTCTGGATAGTCAAGTGTTTCAGTAGAAGACGAGGTAAACAGCGGAAGATCAAACGGCAAAGTAAAAAGATCCAGTCCTCTGTTGAAGTACACAAGGATACTGAGGATAAACGTGACATTTAGGAATGCCACGATCGCAATCAACACCCTTCTGGAGAGTGAAAAGGCGACAAACATGTTGTTGAATCAATCTATTTGAAGCCCGCTTTAGCAAATGTCAAAAACCCACACGTTATATACAGGCGTGTACGTGTACAGTCCCCGACACGCCTCTGGGGTTGCACCCATCCGGCTGCAACTGGTACGTTTGGGAGTCTGTGTTGGATTTAGGTATTCTAGTGGGTGCTACCATGCCCTCTTGTCTAGTATCGGGTGTGTGGGTGTCCTTGAGGGAGTCCTGCTCTCCACCTCGACGCGATTGTTCCTCAGGCAGCTTGCTTTGTGGTGCAGGGCCGTGGACGATCAATTCCACATCCAAAGAAGACAATAGGAAGTGGCCGTGCGGAATTTGTCTACGTGTGTGTCTATATCGTGTGAGGTTACGCTTGGTCTGGTATCTTGCAACATACCCAGAAGGGTGGTTGATGGCCGCAAATTTGCAGCTGTTCGGTTCCGATTGTGCAATATTGCATCTTTGCGCTCCAGGAAGGAAGTAAGCATGGAGAGATTTGAAGTTAGAGGTAATCATGGAGAGTTTGAAAGTGCTCTGGTTAAAGGAGGAACCTTTTCTGTTGTTACTGGGCTTTCTCCATGACAAGACCCAATGTTGCAGCATGGAAAACCTCACCAAAGCTCCGGCTACTCCATTCATTGCAACCAATCAAATTAACTTGAATTTACATGTTAAACGCCCCAGCTGTAGTAAATCACTCTATTTTAACAATACCAGCGTAAGGGTTACTTTTCATTTCTATGGTGTACCTCCTGAAGATGGCCTTATCGTAGCAGCCCTCCACTTACCACTTGATTTTTCCAAGATGCGTTAATCAACGCGAAAATCATCATCATGTGGAGGACCTTCACTCGAGGAATCTCGACCAAACTACCTCCTGTGGAGCAAATATCGAGAAAGTATGCATTTCCAGATGCTTCCACCACGGTCCGCCACCTCCAGGAGAACCAAAAGGTGACACTCCACGGACATATCCACCGGAAACCCAAGATTCTTGCTGCCATGGCGTTTGCAGAGTTGCGTGATTCCAACGGAGACCTTGTTCAACTCACACTCAATCAGGCATCAACACCACAGCACTTGGTAGATCTTCTTAAAGATGTACAAACGGAAAGTTCCATCTGTGTTTCCGGTTTAGTTCAGTACAAGCATCAAAGAGCAGGACAAGAGAAGAGCTTTGAGGTGATTGTTGAGGACTTGCAGTTGTTGAACAACTCCAACTTGGAGGCTGCAAGGTTGGACAAGTTGAAACACACCAACCCAGACGAGTTGCCTCCTCAGTTTAGATACTTGCAATTGAGAATGAAAAAGCTCCAGGAGAACCTCAGGATGAGAAGTTCCATTTCCAACACAGTCAGAAAGACTCTTATAGAAAAGCACAACTTTACGGAATTGGAGACACCACTTTTGTTTAAGTCCACTCCCGAAGGTGCCCGTGAGTTTTTGGTGCCGACAAGAACGAAGGACAGGTTCTACGCCTTGCCCCAGTCACCCCAGCAGTACAAGCAAATCCTCATGAGTTCTGGCTTTACAAAGTACTTTCAGTTTGCCAAATGTTTTAGAGATGAGGATTTGAGAAGTGATAGACAACCTGAGTTTACCCAGGTTGATTTGGAGATGTCTTACGTCAACAACAGTGACGTTGTGGGGCATGTAATTGAGGACGTTGTTAAGAACGTTTGGGGGTCTTTGGACAAGCCATTGTACATTTTGAACGAAAAGGACGAGTTGACTAGAGTTAACACAGACGCAACCTCTCAAGTGAGTTTGGCTTCAGAAGGCAAGGGCTCCAACAGTACTTTGACTTTCAAAAAGTTGCATTACATCGATGCGTTGAAGTTGTACGGTATCGACAAGCCTGACTTGAGATCGTCTTTGAAATTTGTTGATGTTTCCAACCACTTCAACTCTAAAAGGGAAGACTTTCCTGTAGTTGAGGTATGTGTACTTCGTGGAGTATTTGACGGCAAGTACAAGATCCCCAAGGTGCTCACCGATTCAACATCGTACACCAAGAGAAAGCCATTTGTGTTAAAGATTACGAACGAGCACGACGTTCACAACTGGTTTGAAAGGTGCATAGACACAAAATTCATGTCCAAGCTGGCCAGCTTTGACCTGGAGGCACTCCAACAAACGTTAAACTTGCAACCTGGGGACTTGATAGCAGTTTCGGATAGAGCCGCCTTGCCATACGAAAACCCTACGCCTTTAGGTAAGTTCAGACAATTGGCCATTGCTGAGTTCCCTGGTAAGTGGAACCGAGTTGTGAGCGACGGAACGACCTTCAACTACGACGACGTTTCGGTGGCACTGTGGGTGACGGAGTTTCCTCTCTTCAACCCTATCGAGTTGGAGGGCAAGGAGTACCCGGAGTACGACATGAAACTGTACGAGTCCACACACCACCCATTTACCATGCCCAATCTTGAGGACTACGCTAAGTTGGAAACCAACCCACTCGAGGTGAGAGGTCAGCATTACGATCTTGTCATCAACGGCACCGAGGTTGGAGGAGGCTCCAGAAGAATACACGATCTGGGTCTCCAAGAGTTCATCTTCAAATACATCTTGCGGATCGACAACTACGAGCAGTTGTTTGGACATCTCCTACAGGCATTGAGCATGGGATGTCCTCCACATGCCGGGATCGCTTTGGGTTTTGACAGAATGTGCGCCATGTTGGCCGGCTCTGCCAGCATCAGGGACGTAATTGCCTTCCCCAAGAACCAATCGGGCGTCGATCCCGTGGTCGAATCGCCCTCAGCAGTCGGCCAAGCCAGGTTGGCTGAATACAAGATCAAGGTGTTGCAAAATTGAGTGGGAATCAAGGAATACCTGTTCTGTAACTTGATGTGTATAGGGTCTTCAGAACCATATGTAAATAGTTGAGGTGACGTCACATGCCTGTATAATGTCTATAGCGTCTACAGAACCAGTAAATAGTTAAAATGAAGAGTCACGTACAATCCCAACGGAGTTATCGCTCTCTCTTCCTGTCTCTTTATATCCGCCTGAAGTTGCTCCTACATAAGGTGGCTGTCGCAAGAGAAAAATGCTCTTTCTAGCCCCAGGTTGCAGATGTTGAAGAGGGGTAGGACCCGCCTTCTCTGAATCTTATTCAATGAGACGGATATAATGCCAAACCTTTTGATGTTTCAGCGAATATTATTTTCAAGTTCAAAATAAGAAACTTTAAGTTCTTCATAATGTGATTCTTGTTATATTTCTGTCATATTTTCATTATTGTAGTTTTTTATATAAATGGGGTCCACTTCAGCACCAAAAATGCTATAAAACTAGAAGAGAAGTAAATAAAATGCAAAACTAGGATAGAAGAAGTAGGAGAGTAATATGCGAAACTAGGATAGAAGATGTGTCCAGGAGAGTGATATGCATACGAAGAAGAAGTATACAAGAAAATAAAATGCAAAAATAGTGTAGAAGAAGTATACAGGAAAATAAAATGCAAAAATAGGGTAGAAGAAGTATACAGGAAAATAATATTTAAAACTTTAAAGCAATGTCCGCATGAGGATATGTGGACCCCTGGTTTGTAGCTTCTACTTATCAATCAGTTGCATCAAATTAGATGATCACAAAAAATACGACGAAAATACGGGTGTGGCCCCTGGCTTCGAGTATTCTAGCGAACCACAAAAAGTATATAAGGTGCAAAAAATGTACGACAGAATCAACAATGGATCCACTAGCTGCCAGTGGAATCCAACACACTCCTTTTCTTTTTATACCTCAATATGCTGAGATTGTCGCTTATGTGAAGTTGATGAAAGCAATTAAGTCAATGAAGCAAACCGTGATGCAAAACAATTCCAGCATTGATGAGGGTAGGGTTTGGAACGCTTTTGTCACCTTTGCTTACCGCCGGTTTATAGTCATGTTGAGCTGCCTTCGCCAACCGGGCGACATTAAGTACAGCAATGAAGCTACTATGTACGCCAAGGGTAGAGACAGGGTTACAGAAGTTGCTGCGGTTATGGACAATGTTTTGCCGCCATTGGATGTGATTCTTATTTGGCTTGTCTTTACGCAGAACCCTGTGGAGTTCTACGATTCGCTTTGCTGCAACGACTTTTTGCAATTTTTCCATTATCCTATACCTCTTTTGAGAATCGGCAACGCTATTCTGTACCATGCCGAAACAAACACATACCGCTACGAACCTCAAGCTGAAGAGATGGATGCTTACCAAAAGTTTGTATTCGATAACTACCAGATCGGTACTTCCGGTTCACATTCTGAGGGAATCTTTGGCGTTGAGAACTTGCCGCTCAATGATGACCTTGGTGTTAGATGCCCACGCTGCAGCGAAATCACTTATGGAATCCCCCTCACGGATGTCAATGGGACCGGTTTTGCTGACGAAAACTTTCTGGAGAATAGTCTTTGTGGGTGTGGCGAAGATTTGTCTAAGAGCACCTTGAGAGACTTCCAATTTCATTTGGATGCCGACAGCGGGTATCGTTTCCATGGCTTGTACTCATGCTTCTCGACATTCATTACTGGCAACAAAGAGCGTGATCTTTGTCGGCTCGACGGCAATTTGCGCAACGCCATCAAGCATTTGTACCCCCGTTACCCTTGGAGAGTGGCTCCTGAACAGTGGAGAGATCCGAACTTCGTTGAACCTGTCAAACGGATACGCGAATGCTACGAAGGTGCCGACCTCACCTTCCTTACCGTCAACAGTTGGAAAGCTCCAACCTTGTGCATCAAATGGGATGCCGTTGCACGCGTTGAGATGGAGCAGCCGTTCCTCGAACTTGCTAGCAACATCAATTTGAATTCTGATATGTGGCAAGATACCCTTGGTGCGAGTATTCTTTCCTACTCCAGGTATTTCAGATTGATGAGCCGCCTGTCTTACTACTCTGTGGCTCCCTCATTTCTGGTTGCACTCATTTGGAAACTCCATCAGACCAATCCGGCAAATTACTTTTCCTTTTGCCGGAAAATGAATCTTGGTCTAATTGAACATGGAAGGTTTGAAGGGGTCAGAGCCCGCACCTTTGCTCAAACACAGGAACTCTATAGGCAGCACTTTGGTGAAGAATATTGTCCGCACGAGTGGGAAAACTTCCTTTGCTTGAGAAGATCAG
>JAJLZQ010000043.1:0-111843 GCA_030572255.1 Kodamaea fukazawae
ATACCGCAATAGTTAGGGACACTGAAAACCCATACCGCAATAGTTAGGGACACTGAAAACCCATACCGCAATAGTTAGGGACACTGAAAACCCATACCGCAATAGTTAGGGACACTGAAAACCCATACCGCAATAGTTAGGGACACTGAAAACCCATACCGCAATAGTTAGGGACACTGAAAACCCCACATACCGCAATAGTTAGGGACACTGAAAACCCATACCAGAATATTTACATAATAATTAACACAGTTGACTTACTTGTTTTCTATAAAAGTAAAAGTTTTAAACACGTTTAGCAAGTGCGCTTAGTCAAATGCCTTGTCAAAGTCAGTGAAGACAAATCTGTATCTAACATCTCCCCCTTCTGCTCTGGTCAAAGCTTCATGACAATTCTTTTCACTGATTGGAACCTTTTCTATCCAAGGCTTAACATTGTGCTTAGCAGCAATGTCAAACATCTTGAGAGCCTCTTCCTTGGAACCGATTTGGGAAGTAGAAAGACGACCACCGTTACCAAACAAAGAGAAGAAGGTGAAGTCAATCTTCTCGGTGGCAGGAGGCAAACCGACTGAGCAAACAGTACCGTGCAAGCCCAAGACAGAGAAGTACTTGGCCCATTCAATGTTGCTACCGGAACCACAGCTGACAATCAAGTCAAAGGCACCGGAGTACTTCAGGGTCCATTCTGGTTCTTCGGTAGTGGCCACAAACTCGCTAGCTCCCAACTTAATAGCTTCTTCCTTCTTTGCAGATGTTCTGGAGAAAGCGACAACCTTAGCACCCAAGGCGGCAGCGAATTGGATGGCCAAGTGACCCAAGCCACCAATACCAATGACACCAATAGTCTTGCCGGTGGCATCGTAACCAACGTTTCTGACAATTGGAGAGAAAACAGTCAAACCTGCACACATCAAAGGAGCAGCAACATGAGAGTCCAACCCATCTGGAATTGGGAAAATAAATTGTTCATGTGCAATGGAGTGAGAAGAGTAACCACCTTGGGTGACGTAACCATCAGCCTTGTAGTCAGCAGTGTTGTAAGTACCAATCATCTTCTTACAGTACTGCTCGTTGCCGGACTTACAACGGTCACACTCCAGACAAGAGTTGCTTGCGGCACCAATTCCGACTCTGTCACCGACCTTCACGGATTTGACGTCATCTCCCACAGCAATAACATGCCCGACAATTTCATGGCCCACGACCAAGTCCTTTCTGTTGAGAGGGCCCCAGTTACCACTGATGGTGTGCACGTCGGATCCACAAAGACCACAAGCAATGTTCTTGACAACAACATCATGAGAGTTGATGGTCTTTCTCTTGTATTCGACTAACTTTGGGTGGTTCCACTTCTCCTTGCTTTCGACACCGAAACCTTTGAAATATTCTGGAACTGACATTTTGTTGTATATGGAAAAAATTAATACTATTGAAAAATTATGAAATTTATGCAGCCAATGCCCTCCTTATATACGCTACTGATAAGCTGCCAAAGCAGGGTTGCTTTGCGCCCCCAATTGTTTCGCTTGCCAGGCTCCCGAAACGCCGGTACAATTTTGATAGCAATAACTCCGAGGCAAAGCGCAACGGCTGTAAAATAACGTCATCTTATTAATGCTTCCGGGCATAACATGCAGGTTGCCGCCGGCTAAGCAAGGCAGGAGTTTTGCTTCTTTGCTGTCACTGCACATAGTATACAGTTCCGTCTATTGTTTTAGCCTCACCCTCCTTAGCTAACACCGACTCTGTTAGCACCGGTCGGGCCATCCCCCAAAATCACTGCTCCAAAATCGGATGACAATTGTGCTTGCCGTCGGGGATAACTTCTTGCTGGTACAAAGAAGAAATTGATTGGTGTAGAGTGAAACCAAACTAAAATAAAAGCTCCCCCACCTGGAGCGCGATGGCGAGCAAACATCAAAGATAATTGAAGTTCTAGATTGTCAACCGTAGTGTATGAGCATATTTTATGACTGGAATCTCAAGAATTGTCCAGATTTCTCCACCATAAACTAAATGTTCGAAACCACCTTATATTTTCCCACCTGGAGATCAATAGTTTCGCAGCTTGTACGTAATGAAGTTTTAATTGACGCGTTCTACCTTTGCTCATCCTAGATTTAAGCTAAGAACGTGGCCCAGTAGCTCAAGACTCCTGCACAAGTTAATTCTACAATCACGCCCGATATAACCGCCCCAATGTTATGTCAGGGTTGCAAGAAATTTTGCAAAATGGTAAACTTTTGAAAGTTTCTTGTAAATAATGTCCAAATTTTTTTACGTTTGCGGCCATTTTTCAAACTTACCGAGGCAGATTGTTACCGACAGCACAAATGGGGTGCAGCA
Source organism: Kodamaea fukazawae (assembly GCA_030572255.1). NCBI lineage: Eukaryota > Fungi > Ascomycota > Pichiomycetes > Serinales > Debaryomycetaceae > Kodamaea > Kodamaea fukazawae. The sequence goes on from JAJLZQ010000043.1 coordinate 2,350, forward strand.
TACTCTCCATGGCCGATTGTGCTTGCAATCAACTTAGTAAGCATGGAAGAAATAGGAGGTGCGCAAAACTACCGAAGTATTGTGCCTTGTAGTTCACAAGAGTGATTCTGGTTTTGTGGAACATTTGCATATTGAACACGTCAAACACCTATGTGCACTGCCCATGAGCGAAATTAGCTGCTAAATATGGCTCGTTTAAGTTGCTATGCTACCCATGAAATAAGTTGCAGCCATCCTTGGATATGTGGGACTTTTGGTGTCCCCACTAACGTGTACCTGCAGACCGGACTTATATCATGAAAGAGGCTTTGAATTTCCACAGGGTCCAGTGGGTCTCACATCGGACATAAGACTTACTTTATCGTAGAACCCAAAGAGCGGGCTATAATTCTTTCAGCAATGGTTCTATGGCAAAGAAATTGCTGCTGGCAAAGCTGGGGTACAGGAGATAAGAATATTTTAGCGGAGCTAGTAGGTAAATAATGTACGCCCAAGAAGACATTGCTCCCTTAAACCCGTGGTTGGAATATAGATAAGAAGCACGTTGGTTCCCCTCAAAATGCCGGCGGACCGTAATGTACCGTTACTTGCACCCCTGTACCTGCCCTCGACAAGCTTGATTGCACAATTGCTCCGCTTTAACCGATCCTACGGTGGCACCTTAAGTTTCACTCAATCAACGATTTCAAGGAGTAACTTGGCTAAGACTGCAAATGCAGAAGCATTAGCGTTTGCCTGTGAGATTAAACTACTTATAAGATATACCCTCTATGCCCCCGATAGCAATTGGCATTTAAACTGCCTGACCAGTTCCTTTAGAAAGCACAATTACGAGAACCTAAACCTTGTTGTTTTCCTTTTTGATGGCTGCAAATATTCCCCGACTTACGGGGTATAACTTATGACTCATGAGAATCAACTCTTGTTGTTTTATTGAGTGAGTAATATCCCCATACCAGACACAGACTACTTTGAAGACCCAGATGTTGCTTTCGTTTAAGTCAGACATGACGAGATACTTTCAGGTAAATCGTGATCAATATCTGACATTACAGGTTTGGTGCAACTTTCTCTAAGTTATGGCTACATGCTAAAATATACAGACAAAGAAGCTTTTAAGCAAGAGGGATGCTGTTAGTTACCAGAGAACAGGTCCTTTCCAGCTGACCAATTGCACTGCAAGCCCGAGCCGCATTTGTTTGGAGCATCCGAAGCCGATCCTGCACTTACACCAGTGCTCAGCGATAAGGAAATACACTTAACACACACCAGCTTTCCAATGAAATGCACAATGCGGTGGCAGAGAACGTTCTTGGTACCATAGGTACGGTGTTGTGGTGTATCCAATTGATCCCGCAGATATTCACCAACTACAGAAGGAAGAACTGCGAAGGGGTGCCGCCAATGTTCTTGTTTCTTTGGGCCGCATCAGGTATCCCCTTTACCATCTACTTCTTTGCCAGCGACGGTTCTGTCCCATTACGGGTGCAACCATGCTTGTTTACTTTTTTCTGTGCTATTGGATGGACGCAGACCTTGTACTATCCTCCTTATAAAGTGTCTCGAAGGAGAATGGTGGCACTAGTTGGCTCTTATATTCTTGTGGGCGTGGCGCTCGAGGTGGGCTTGATCCTATGGCTACGTCCTATTTACAGAGATGGGAAACATTGGCCACTTCTAGTGGTGGGTATAATTGCTACTGTACTTCTTTCGGTAGGCCTTGTTCCTCCTTACTTTGAATTGGCAAGACGCAAAGGCAGAGTCGTCGGAATCAACTTTGTATTCCTAGCATTGGATTCTACAGGAGCCCTCCTTTCCATCTTGAGCATTGTTTTTGGCGATATGAACATTATGAGTATGGTGTTGTATGCTCTTATGTTAGCCTTGGAAATTGGTATCTTTCTTTCCCAGACCGTGTGGTACCTAACAGGGGGGAGGGCCATTATTGCTAGTGAGAAGAAGGAGCTCGAATTGCATGTCAACAATGCCTGTGACGATGGGGAGCTTAAAGTGTCCGAAGACAGATCTGAAGCTGGGGACAAGATTATTCTAGACTCCAGAAACTCGGCTAACCGTCTCTCTCATTCAAGGGTAGCAGATAAACTAAAGCTTTAGGTAATAGGTTGGTGGAATACAATCATTTCAAATGGACATGTTCACAGACCGCAAGTTCGCAACTGATTTTGCAAAACTAGACTACTTCTGATAAGATTTTACGATAAGACTTGGTTGCAAGCCTTGTGATTCACAATTTTTAAAGATTCGAGAATTGAAAAGGCAGTGCATGGTTGGCCTATTAAGTTTTCAAAACTTGATGGATACGAGTTTGACGTTGATTGAATTGTTCCAAAGAAAGAGAGAATGGACTTATAATTGGGTTATTCCCATTGGCATTATTTATGTGCAATTCCAATAGTGAAATATGCTTAGAGCAACTGATCGGTTAGGGAAATTAAGGGTGACATTACTCTTGAGCTTCAAAAATTGTTCCTGATACAGCAGATGGTCAAATATACTATGAAACGAAGTATCGAACCAAAATTGACAGCATCGGGTATTGCACCCCATTCTTTGGGGGTTCCATCTAACGGCTGTCACTTCGGAGTTTTGCTGCTGTGGCCGCGGATTGCATAGAACTTTCCCAATACGGTAGTCCTCCGAAGTCGTTTCTTGCAACAACGCTATTGTTCCGTTAGAAAAAGATAATAGAACCGAGGACACAGAAATGAGGCTCGGGTGAAACAACTTAAGACTTGCTCCTGATGTTATGAGATGGTTTTGGGTGTGGAGTGATGGTTCTACGTACGGAGTGCCTGCTATTCCACTTCAATTTAAGAAGAACCACGCTCATATCTATTAAAAGAAAAGTCAGCAGGAAACCAAGGCAGTCTGAAGTGATCGCAACACCATATTTGTGAAGCTGGGATTTGAGACTCAATTTCTCGCATTTACCAAGTAATCTTATGATAATCCATAATGTCGTTGCAGGATAACTCAAGCCTTGGAATGCTGGAAATATGCATAGGGGCTCATAGCTTTACAGTCAGAGCTAGGACATAACCATTTGCTTCTCCTAAATGAGATTCTACCACGTTTGTGTCGTACGATGCAGTGAATAATGAAGGAGAGCGTATTGATATACAAGCCGAATTGAAGGTTTTAACCCTCTACCAATTTCTGTTGGTAAACCTTGCACTTGACTCACATAGACTCATCATAGCATGAGAAGCAACTTGGTTGCTCTCAGACTCCATTTTGACAATCCTTGTCACTACGGGTTCATATGTGGAGCAATCAATAGCGCTCACATTCTATTGCATTTGTGGTTTCTCCTCTTTGGGCACTCCGAAGGATTAAGAGCCACCACAACTGCGGTCATCGGTACCGCAAACTTCTGACAGGCGTGTCGAAAGTTTCTTTGCTTTTTGTGCTGTGAAGATAGTTTCAACTCTGCCAGAACCAGCGGCATGTAACTGAAAACCAGCCCGAGGTATGGGACAGAAGAATAGAAAAGCCGCTTCTTGCGGTTTGCAGGAAACGATTCTGGATCTATAAGCATTATGTACAACGGCAAACACTAAATCTGACTAGTGGCAACCAAGGGATGGTCTTGAGACGAGAGCAGGTTATGAACTGGCTGCCAAGTGCACACGCTGGTAGCGTAAAATGGATTTCCTGGATATACGCCGGAAACAGGGGTAAATTATGTTGCTACTGGGCCATACAAGTGGACTGACAAGTGTAGCGCGTAATACCACATTTTGCCAAGGTACTACAAGTCAACTCAGTATTACTTATTGACATAAGCAATAGCTAGTTTAATGAATAGACAGTATAAACGTATAAAGATTTCAATCAGAAACCAATTGTTTCTTGTGTGCCTGAAACAATGTCGAAGTTAGTTGCCTCTCTCTCAACCCACCAATTAGCTTATATGATGCTCAACTTCCAATCAACAGGTTTCTCTATGATTGTTTCATTTCCGTCGATTAGTACTGTAATAACGCTTCGAACGACAATACTAACCTCTCTTCCCTTCAACAACAACGAGTAATGCTTGCCCACTTCATAGTGGTTGGCAAACGATATCACATGTGCCTCCTTCAATTCCGGTAGTTTGTCTATAATAACATCCCAATGTACCACCCGAATCTCTGATTTAGCTCTATAAACTTCTGCGTACGTCACAGTACGTGGTAATTGACCAATACTTGAATACTTTGGATCCTGAGGATTCTCGTTTGCCCTTAGGGTCAATAAAGTGTCTGGCATCTTGCCGAGGTCCAACACCTCGATCTTCTGCCTGGACATGTTTAATTTTAAGATGCCCAGCTCCAGGAACTCCTCTGCAATTTCGGTCACCGGATTTGAAGAAACGTTAAGGTCCTTAACATCAATCTTCTTGTCTAAAGAGGTCAACTTATTGAACAGTAGGTCGATGCTCGACACAATCCCTTTTATCTTTAGATCGCCTATCGATTTAAGCTCATTCTGGGATACATTCAAGCTTTCTGACACTTGAGTATTAATGTCAAACAGAGTCTGTTTTAATCCCAGCAAGTCTAAAGATTTAAGGCTCTGGGGGAGCTTTAAGCCATCCATGGACTTGTTATGTGAGAACACCAATACCTCTAAGTTCTTCAACTGGTCGATATTAGTGTTGTAGTGCTTTGATTGAAGCCCACTCAATTCAAGATGATTCAAGCTTTGAGGAAATTCAATATTCAACGATTTGAAATCAGCGTTTTTAGTTTTCGTATCGTAGGCAAACAAGTCCGTATTGTAGAGTGATAACACTTGCAAGCCGGCAGGTAGAGTTGAATTCTTCAAGAAAATTCCATATGTATCTAAAATTCTCAAGGTTTTTAGATTTGGAGGGAACTTCACGTCTATGAGATGTGGCGAAGAATCCCTATCAGAACTTTCCTCGTCGATTTGCAATAAATAGAATGATAGGCTCTCAAGGGAATCTGGTAAAGAGCTTAATGTGGTTGGGGACACAGTGCAGTTTTCAAGCATCAAAGATTTTAAGGAGGGAAACTTGATTGCTTCAAAATATTTGACAGTTGATAATCTTAGGGATATTAATGATTCCGGAATGAATAAATCTCCCAAGTACCCTCTCAGGAGATGTAAGGATGTCAAGCTGGACAAGTACTTTAAATCCAACAGCTGTGGGGTCCTAAATCCATTAAGCTTTATCAGCAACTTTGATAAATAATCTGGCAAATGGTCATAGCTGTTGGCATTATATCTAAAGTTGAGCCTCTTTAAAGATTTAGGGTACTTGTTGTAATCATCACCTCTCAAAGTTCCAACGGATAGTTCTCTCAAGTTGGGGGGCATGACCGTTGTGTTCAAATCTAAAACGTGATAGTATATCTCCTTGACATTTGATAATTTGGATAGAACCTTCATGGCGGCGTCGTTTTCATCCAGGACATGATATTCTTTGTACTCGATTGATTCAAATGATTCAAGAAACTTGGGGTCGATGTCCTCAATATCACCAGGGTTATGCACAATCAAACATCTTGGCTTGATGAGTCCTTCTTCCATCAACGGCTCCAACTCATTCTGAGCAAAGGATAGTGAATTGATGCTTCCAGGAAACTTTGAAGATTCGGACGACGATAGTATCACCTTGTCAAACACTATGTCCTTGATTTTGGATCTGAAATATCTATCAGAGTATAGGAATTCGATGTCACTGTTGGTTAAAAACTGGAATATGGTACCAAGAACTTCAGTAGGGTAGTCTTCTAAATTCATGATAAAGAATACATTAACATGATTGTTGCTTTCTTGTCGGTTATGAAAACAAGACATTCGGGCGCGATGAACCGACATTGGGTTCACAGGGGTTCATAATAGCACAACGTAGCAACTCTAAATATGCCTAGTGACTTATCAGCATATCATGAACGGCGTGCCCCCATCTCCCTCTCCCTACGCCTGCCACCTGGGAAGCCGCTCCGAGCAACCCCAGCTTTGTAGGCCGTCTTTTGAGCCACTTTATTGTGGTGTCACGTGACTGACTGGTTGCAAATCCCCAGAGCACCGCTCCTGGCCCCCCGCAAAATCAGGGCTTGTGCGAATCTTGCCCTTCCAAATTGACCCGCAGGTATCCAGCGCACCGGACCCGGCGCCCATAGCTCCACTCCCCCAACATATGGCGCTTCCTTGGTGGTGTCAATATCTGGCACCATGCAATAATGCTGGATTTGGTGTTCGACGCGATCAGTGTCATAAAAATGTCGTGCCCAATTCCACGCCGCCTCGTTTCCCGCACTGACGTCATGTATGGTGCTTGCAGGAGCTTTGTGTTTGGATGCCTAAAGACACAATTATTGGTGGTTTAGCTTTGAGAGTTGGTCCGGTCCATCATCCCCTCTTGGATTAACCTTTTTTACACGGCAACTGGTCCAAGAAATGCCGGTGGCCGCTAGTAGATATGGTCTTTGCTCAGAGCTGTTGCAACTCTTGTTTCTGGGGTGAAACGCACAGTGTTAAATATAACATTTACACCTAGCCAAGACCGACAGAGACAGATAATCGTGAGCTCCAATTGACGGTATTTGGAATCCCTAGCTTGACTGCACTTGCGTCAATCTGGCAAGCTTCTGATTTGAGTCTAAAAATTACCTCTCCAGCGTGATTTTTGGAATTAGACACCTGACGGCCCGGCAGTTGGACTCATTCAAGTTTCTGCCAGTGGTGACCGACCTCCGACTTCAAATGGAATTTTGTACTTTGTGAATAGACGCCTCAGTGTATTGGATGCCAGACGATGGAGGCCTATGCTCTTTGGAGGGCCACTTCAAAATTGGGGCCGCATTAATTTCCTCTTGTACTTTGAATTCCACGAGTTTACTCCAAGAATTACTTCTTCCACCACCAAAGATATCCCTAATTTCGTGCATATCTAGCCAAGTTTGCTATTTTGGGGTGATGAGTTAGTTCATCATTGTCGTTTCCGGACCTCGGTTAATGTGACAGTCTCCGTTGCCAAAACTTAGAGTATCCGCTACCAAAACTTAGTGTGACTAGACGTCGTGGGTTAACACCTTCTCCCTAGTTCTAACACCAGTTTTGGCTTCGACGTGCCTCCTGCTTGCCTTGTCACTTCTTGTCACCACGCTTTCTTGTTTGCGTCGACACTGGTGTGTGCCGTTAACGGTCATGTTCTAGTTCCATAAGTGTCCAAGCCATGTGTGGGAGCCCACTCGATTGAAGGAGCTAAGCACCGTGTTCGCTATGACAACAGTCTTAACGATTCCAGGTCTCAAGCAAGACTTCAAGTGTGTTGCTTCATCCGAAGTCACTGTCTTTGAACTTGATGATTGCCGCTGGTAATACAATCGACACCATAGACACATCACTGCTAGACGTCCAATAATAGCAGACTCCAGTGGTTTCATGCTCAGAGTATGCTGAGTGTTCTTAGCTTGAAGTCCTCACAGCTCTGTCTATGCCCTTCCTTGAGAGAAACTTCACCGCTCCGAACGCCATCGTCGGCCATGGGAAGCCGAGCAAGCTAGACCATTTCCGTGTGATTACTCTGTCACCTACTACCAATTGAGAATCATGCTAAACCGAACGGCTCGAGAAGTCAACAGCCACCCTTCCTCGAGTTGGCTTCACGGTCTTTGCAGAAATGGTTTATCCATATGCTTGCAGCTACACATTGCAATTCACAGACCTGGTGGTGGTGTACGCGCAATGGTGGTGTACGCTGCTCCATAGTGAGGTGTGAAGGCGATGCAATTTCAAGACTACTTTGACACTGATCTAAAGAAGATTCCAAAATTTGCTTACATTGTGAAGAATGAAGCATATTGCTTTTAATGTCAAGAAGCATGAAAATCATGGCTGTCAATCTCAAAAACTTGGACCTGGTTTATCGGTTTTGGAGCACTAGACCTCGGGTTTTAATCATGGCTGTCAATCTCAAGAGCTTGGACCTGGTTTATGGGTTTTGGAGCACCAGACCTCGGGTTTTAATCATGGCTGTCAATCTCAAGAGCTTGGACCTGGTTTATGGGTTTTGGAGCACCAGACCTCGGGTTTTAATCATGGCTGTCAATCTCAAGAGCTTGGACCTGGTTTATGGGTTTTGGAGCACCAGACCTCGGGTTTTAATCATGGCTGTCAATCTCAAGAGCTTGGACCTGGTTTATGGGTTTTGGAGCACACGGACTTCTGGCTGTCGTTGGTATATAGAAGATCTGCTGCGCAGCTCCAGCTTCCAGTTCTTCAAAACACCCAGTTGAGGCAAAGTCTTTCTTGGTTGTTTGCAGGTGCCGAATAAGGTTTGGCACGGACATAGATGGAAATTTCAAATCTTGGTGGTGGGTCTCTTTCGTAGTGATTTCAGGACTAGTATCGGGGATGGCTGTTGAACAGCTCACAGCTATACGTGGGACCCTAGTATGCTAGGTGTTTTGGCCACCGCAACAATGCCAATAGCAATGTCGTCGGAAGCTGAGACACGTAAGCTGTTGACTCAAATCACTCGGCATGCTGCTGCCACCATTTCACAGAACACATCATCTGGCTCGCCAGTCATTCAAACGAACTGAGTTGATATGGTAAGGCATTGCAAGACCTTGGATCTGGTCGTAGTTGAAAATCGATTGTTTAAGACAATGTGAAGTGAGCACTGGGAGACTATTGTGACGGTTGCACTGCAGGTCCCATGGATGGCCGCCAACTCAGCGTGTTGTAGTCTCCAGTGTTCTATTGGCCTTTGCACTGGGGTGTTGTTGAGCGTTGCTCTGTTTGTTTGCGAGAATTCTTGGTGGACTGGATGTTGCTTATTTGCAGACCGCAAACATAATCACAGGTTGCTGACTTTTGATCTTTCGCAATCTTTCACCTTGTGGTGCCAACTCTCGAAAGCACCCCGAGATCTAGCGAAGAAGATCCTAGTCGGGTCTTGCTTGAGGAAACCATGGCGGTTCAGCAAAGCCGTATCCCTGAAATTGAAGAACAATGGAGGAACGTACCGACACATGTGGTCCTGCGCGGTAGCACTGTTCAGAATACCCCGACCAAATAGGAATGCATCTGGAAGACTCTGGGTTGGTTGATTGTCATCATTATGGGGCTGGTACCGGTCTCATCGATGTGGGAACACGTCTTGGATGATTCAACAGCACGTGTAACGCTGAGACTTAGAAGAAGACTCACTTTGGTGAGACAGGCTTACTTCTTAAAAACTTGCAATCAAAAACAACCACCATCGCAACACAACACGACAAGCAATCTAAGACCTGTTCAACTCAGATGAAAGCACTTGTCTAGAATAAGTTGCTTGCAAAAAGCTTTGTTTTTTTAGGTTTTCAGATTTCCTCCCCTTGCTCTGGTTTTTGTTTAAGTAATAATGTGACATGGCAAGAGTTGGCCATGGCTTGCAAAATATTTAAGGTTCGGTCGTATTCAGACAATGGGCCATATTTTTCCCAGCATGCTACCCCTGTGTTCTTCGAGGTTTGCGGATATGCTACTTGAATGGGACTTTACAAAATGGTGATTGGATGAACCAGCTCGTCGTACTGTTTGTGACAGTCATCTCTCGCAATGCCGAAAAGATCGTCCTATTATGTCCACAATCACGGCCTTTGTTTCAGTCACACGCCAACAGTTCACAACACCTTGCCATTCCTATCTTTGCCGGGCTTCAATTGTGTTCTACGGTTCGAGACTTCATAATTGTGCAATTTTGTTATCGAAGCTCCAACTTTTGTGTTAGCTCGAGATATCCGGCTTCAACTATGGACTTGAGCAGTACACCTCCAAAGATGAATAAATCTTCATGTCAAACATGAGCTTAAAGTCGGTGTGAATGTTACTTTTGGATCTTGTGTCTAGTCCGGACAAACCATGAGCAGGCAAATCCACTTAAAAACGGACCATGCAAAACGGATTTAGGTGAGACTATGTTTGTGATACTATAGTTTGTGATACCATTAGAACAAGTGACTTTCCGGAAGGACTTGCTTGCTTTCTATTTGCGTATTAATGCAAATTCCATAATCAATGGGAGAGGAGATCAAGTATGAGAAATTAAAAATCCCAAAATGGGCAACGTTGGTATATTTAGTTTTCCACCAACTACTTGGACGAAAAAGCTTTTCCAAACGAGTTGGCTTTTGTTGTGGGCAAGCAGTGACTGGACGGCTGTGAAAGTTTTGGTTGCTCACAAGTTGTAAGCCTTCCAGCAAGCACTGTTGAGCAAAGCTAGTTTCGCTTTCTCTGCCAAGATTTTGCTCATTAGTGTCTAAGGTTGGAGCTGTGGCCATGGATGTTTTTTAATGAGCCAATAACTATAGTAGAGGGTGTCGTCACTAAAGTAGGTGCTGGGGTGACGACACAGGACTGTGTGGGTGTGTGTGGGTGGAACCCACCAGGTAGAAATCTCAATTTGGATGGTTCCACTTTCGGCTTACTACGCTCAAATTGGACCCAATAGAGTATCTCTTATTCTTTCCTCTCTCATACTGCTTAAGAAGTAACCTATTGGAGCCTCTAGTATGGTGAGTAGCGCTGGTCAGACAGTCAATGTTGAAGTCCTGCAACACCGCTTATCCTTCTCTCTGCCCTGGTTGGTTCTGCTTAAACGGACAAGCCATAGAAATATATGCAGTAGTAGAGGACGAGCTAGTTCTGCATACTCACCTCTCATTCCACTCCAATTGGATAATCCCAATCGTGCAGTGGCCGCTTGAATGCCTGCGGAATCGAGATGATGCAACCTTAATGCGGGCTATATCTCCGTGCATGCACCCTGAGTCCACAAATCCGGCGCTGTAGTATATTCTCCCACTTTTAATTACTGATAGCTGAAGTAATGGAAATAGGCTGGGGAATTGTCCTTCGCCGCTGGTGCTGCCAGATAAAGCTCGAATCGCTACCTTGGGTGCTCGCAGACCGTAAATCAATTGCCTGTCTGCGCAAGAAACTGAGGCATGAGCGTGAAAAGAGCCACTCACCACTTTAAAAACCTACAACACAACTCTTTAGGAGATAGACTGAATACTGCTAGCTTTACATTCGTGACTCACTACTGAACTAGCAGCCCCAGTGGCTGGCGTCAAAGGCTCACAATGTTTCGTAATTGTAAATCCGACCTCAAGAGCGACCCGAGCGACCCGAAACGTGTACCCGTTGTGGGCGACGACTACAAGCTACAGGGATGCACTGGTGAGTCAATGGTTGACCTCAATGTGATGTTGCCACTAAATTCAGAGTGCCGCAAGTTATGAGCTTCTTTGGGGCTTAGTTAGCCCTACGTGGTGTGGAACTCCTACCATAATCCCTTATCTAAGGGTCTTTCGTATCGAACTTCTAAAAATAAGCTAATATCCCGAACTCGTTTATGGTGGCAAAATGATGAATGCCACTTTGGATAGCTTACTGCACCGTCGCAGTATGACTTAGCTCTGATCTGATTTCGTAGAGATGTTCTTAAAAAAATTCACCCTTTCTTTAGTTGTTACTTCTTATGTGGAGTCTTTGCGACCATGCGCTTCCAGAATGATCCACCTTCAGCTAGATAGCACCACTAAAGTTGATGAGACATAACCCTATGAGCCTCTTTTTCTATATAATTGCTGCTAAATGGCGGCAACTTGACATTCCCTTCGTGGCAGCTGCAACATTGACATCATATTTCCGTAATTGCAACATTAAAATCCCGCACTCTTATAAAAGAGTCTCTCGTCCCCCTTCATTGGCAGTATCAAATGAAGCTCGCAATGATATTAGCTAGTGTAGGGCTCTGGCAAGCTGCACTTGGGTTGCCAGCAGAGCAGGCCCCGTTCAAACTTGATGAAAAATCAACTTGTGTTTATTCAAAGATTTATGACAAGGATGGCGTCTCATTGTATGAGTACGATGTGTTCTGTGACTCTCCATGGAACTCTAACTCGTCGGACTATTTCTACCCGCTAGCAAGAGAAGGATGTCAAGACCTTCAAATATTCTTGGAGTCGAAAGATTTATCCAATGATGAGCAGCTTTTGCAATATCTTAAGAACTTAGGGTGTGGTCAGCGCAGCACCGGGGAGATCTTGAAGTTTACATTTCCTGCAACAAAACATCCAGTGACCTTGTGGGAATGGACATATGAGTACTATAGGCGTTTCGAAAGCTGGTTTCTCTATGGCTGGGAACCAGAATATGACTACGTCAGGAAAATGCCTAGCAAGCTCCCACAATGTGAATTGAAATACGAATCTGAAGGAATCAAAGTGTACAATTCGTACTGCGGCATGGATGGAAAACCAAAGTATCCTATCCAAATGTATGTCGAACCATTTTCCTACATGCTCAAAATTGAAAGGAGCAAGGTCCCAGAGAAAGAGGATCCAGAGTTGGTCGAATTACTCAAATCGTTGGGAGTGCAAATGACGAGCGAAACCGAAGTAGGGTACTTGGCTTATGTCATGGATAGTGTGAGATATGACTATGAAGTGAGTCACACTGGTTTTTTCAAAATGATTAGAAACTATGTCGTACTGTTTACGGAGTTCATGTTCTATTAGCTTTTATAAGAGGTGACGGAGCTCTCTCTAGTACCTTTCGTGGTATTTGGATTTCAAGATCGAAGTGAGGTATGATATGCAAACCACTGGTTACTTCAACCTCGAACACTATTCCAGACTGTTGAAGTTATCCATAAGGCATAAGGAACGAAGAGTGGAGTGAGGACGAGTTTATTATATGAGCACTGCAATCTTTGGATGTAGAATATTCGTAGTTGGCAACTATTCATGACAGCAAACTTCGAACATCGGCTCTTTCTACGTTTGCGCTAAAGCTGCACCGTTCAAAGTACTACGGTACATACTGGTGTACAGCGTCAATTTCCCTCTCAGTTGATTAGCTGCAATAGTATAACGGAAATATGTTCTCCGCCAAATGTGACATTTGTGAGTAAAGCCCCACGCGGCGCTACCACGATCGGACTTCTAGCAAGTTTTCCTTAGTTTACTATAAAAGCTTTTGGCACCAATTAACTTCAAAGCTACGCAAGGCACTATAAATGGAAGTTCAATTTGTCAACATTATTAGCTTTAAGTGCCCCAGTTGCGTGAATTTGCTCACTAAATGCAACTGCTTTTCCAGCTGGGAAGAATGTTACAATGACGGCAGGGATCACATCTAATTGCACGCATCGTGATGCCCCAAAACTCCATAAGTATAAAAATGAAATACTTGCTCTGTTTCCTTGGTAACATCAAATGAAGCTTCCATTGTTAGCAGCTTGTGTCTGCTTTTTTCAAGGAGTGGTAGCAACACAGGCTCCATTCGTAGTAGGTGACGAGCTAAACACTGCTTGTACCAGACTCTATGATAAGAATGGTGTCACTTTAGTTGAATCTGGTTCTACATTAGATAATCGATGCTTGGGTTCCCCTGATCAGGTAGTTGTCACCAAAAACAAGTTTTCGTGCTATCTTCAAATATACTTGAAATCAGAGCATCTTTCCAATGATGCGCAACTTTTACAGTATCTTAAGGACGTTGGGTGTGCCCTGTCGACAGGTGAAGTTGTAACACATAAACTCCCTACCAGAAAGCCTCCTGTTTTAATCTGGGAACGGATATCTAATTATTCTTACTGGCTATTTTATGGCGTGAAACAAGGACCTATTAAGGGCGCAAAGGTTGACTCACTTCCACAGTGTGAATTGAAATACAAAGCAGAAGGAATTGAAGCTTACAATCGTGAAGGTCCGTGCAACCTGGTTATAACTCGCGAGGAATTTCCTTTCACACTGTACGTTCAGCCTCCTTCTTACTCACTTCTGATCGACAGAAACAATTTTCCTGAGAAAGAAGATCCAGAGTTGGAGACATTACTCGTGTCATTGGGTTTGAGCAATGAGGGTGAAGAGAGCTATTTGGCGTTTCCTAAGAAATTGGTGAATGGCTTTGAGAGTGACTTAGAGGAAGAAATTGAAGGTGATGATTTTCTCACCGTGCTCAGAAACTATGTGGAGCTGTTCTGGGATTACTTGTTAGATTTGATAGAATAATGTCCTTTATTAAAACCTAGTACCACACCTTCTCCATATTTTACAGTAAACAACAATCCCCGCTCTTATCCTCTTTACAAGTGTCTCAAGTTGCAATCTCAAGTTGCTACAACCATCCCAACTCTAATTTTGTTTCCAGTGAGATGATACGGGCCAACATTCTTGTGTGGTACATTCTGGTGAAAATCGACACATCTCCACTTTAGACTCTAGTTTACATCTTTGAAGGCTACAATAGAACTTGTAGAATCATGTGTACTGCAGAATCTTGCTCAAGTTAGATCCCCACACAAGTTTTTCTGGCCATGCCAATGGCTTCGTTTGTGGCTTCGCGTTTGAGAATTTGCAGCCATTGACTTCCTGGGCTGAGACGGTCGGCTCACAATTACCAGTTACTCTTGTTATTCATGTTTCATGTGGTGCTTAGGCGCTAACGAAACGTTATTGCGACACTAACAGGGATCATATCATCATGCGTATACCTTATCTTCTTGCGTGCATCTTGGTACCCCGAATGCGTATAAAAATGGGACTCTTTGCCGTGAGTCACTTTACACTATCCAATGAAGCTCTCGTCGCTAGTAGCATTTACGGGGCTTGTTCAAGCTGTGATTGGGCTGTCTGCTGAGCAGGCTCCACTTTCTGTTAATGAAAATAAGTTCTTGTGCTCGAAGATCTATGAAAAAGATGGTGTTTCCTTATATCAATATGATTCTTCTTGCCGATTCAACGTCAAAAACTCTGAAATCGAATTATTTCCAATATCAAGACTAGCATGCCGGGATCTTCTGGTACACTTAAAAACAAAGGAGCTATCCACTGACCCAGACCTTATACAATATCTCAAGGACATTGGGTGTGGCAGACGAAGTAACGGAGAGGTTTTGGCGACAGTAATCCCTAAAGTGGACCGTTCACTTTCGCTTTGGGACAAGATACTCATATACTACGACCGCTTTCAAGACTGGTTGCAAAATGGCTGGTCATCAGAATATGAACAAATAAAAGCTACAAGGCTCCCAGAATGTGAATTGAAGTTTGAAACCGAAGGAATAAAGGTGTACAATTTCTGCAGAGGCAGAAAAGGTAGGGAATACCCTTTCTATATGAGTGTTTATTCTACTTTTCATATTGTCCTAACTAACACCACCTCTCTTCCTCAGCAAGAAGATCCAAAGTTGATTGAGTTAGTCAAGTCGTTGGGGGGAAAAGTCAAGAGCGAGACTGAAATAGGTTACTTGGCCGACGCCAAGTACATGATGAATGGGTGTGAGAATGAGATTGTGGTGCAAGAAGTAGAGAAGGTTGGTTTTTTCAAGATGCTCTGGAACTATGTCGAGCTGTTCAGGTATTATCTCTTTATATATGAATTATAAGATGTTGCCCTAACTTTTCTAATAAAAATATCCACGAAAGTTATCCACTAGAGATATTACGTATTTGTCTTCCGGAAACCCATGTGGCTTCCCAAACTGTAATCTACCCGTCCCTTGGCTAGACCAGCTCCCCCTTATAGGTCCCTGGAATCTCCCGGACGCGTCCCAACTCTATTTCTTCCGTTTTCGGTAACCTGGGACTTGACACTGCCCAGCAATGTACATTCTGCGATGGGACATGGTGGTGCGCTGCTTCAGCTATCAACCCTTGGACCCTGGTTTCATCCGAAAGACGCTGTGTAGACCTCCCCCAACCCTAGTAGAAGCAAAGATACCACACATGCAAGACGCTAACCCGATGATGGCCAGGTGTAGCACCCGTAGGCACGGCTGGAACGGTTGCCGGACTTGAAGGAACCATGTCCTAATTGGGAACACACAAGGGCTGCAAACGCATTGATTAGATCTACAACTCATCCATTGGATTTAGTGCTATCTCCGGTCTAAAATAGAACAACGCTGTCTTGCCAGAAACGTCTTCTAGATGGTGGTGTTCCTACCAAAAGGGTTTTGGTCATGTTAATTGGTTTTGGAATGGCGGCGATACAACTTCGGTGTCATCTCCATTTCCCACCAACCCAACTTTTGCAGCATTCTTGCGAAAAATTAGAAAATCTACTCCTTCCTCGAGGGCAAACAGACGTGTAAGCTCAACCAGACGGTCCTTGGTATCTCCAACATAGATAAGAAGCATGCACCAGGTGTACAATCATGTTTTAAGAACCCAGCCCTAGTTGCCATTAATAGCTGCGTTGGTCTAGACCGCCAGATTTATGCTCTACATGCATGTTACAAGACAAAAAAAGTCAAACATCAAACTTGCCAGGCAAAGGCGACCCTCTCGAAAAGTGGGCTATCAAAGAGGACATGAGCCTAACATGCTAAGCAGCACTCCATCACGGCAGATCTTGCCAAAGATACGGCCAGTATGGGCCCACCTGTCGATTGGCCACGCGTGCCACGCCTGCTAAAAAAAAAAGAGGCAAGTGGAGAAGTCAAAACAAACTGGCAGCATGTTTTATCAGCATTCCCCATGGAAGCGGTGTGCCTCCCTCCAAGCCCTTTCCACCATTAAGCTCGAGCACATGCATGGTGTTTCAACTCGGGCGCCACGATTGGCTCGACGGGGTCTGCTTTGGGCACTAGTGGTTGCAGTTCAAGCGGTCTAGCATGGACTAAGCTAAACGGGAAGAATGGCACAAACTAAAGTATTCTTCTCTACATTGGCACAAACAATCTATTTTCCCCCAAGCCTTCATTGATGAGGTACAGACGCGGTCAAATGGAGTCAGCCCCATCTCCACTTTGGTGTATTTCGGCAAAAATTGTTGTTACCTGAAACATGGTTTGTTTACATAGAATGGCTTTGTATCACCTTTCCCCTAGTTTGTGCATAACCGAACGCGAGCCCAGGGAGATGGGGTTGCCCCATTTGGACGGAGAAGTCGCCTCAAAGAGGCTTCGTCCTCCCATTTGAAGCTGGAGCTACATGCTTTTTCAGTTTAAGGTTACAGAAGTGTCGTTGTGTCTGATGTAAAATTAGATCGCCTCAATTCTAAAGTACAACAAAAACCATTTTATATAATTCGATGGTGTTGTCAAATTACTGAAAGAAAACTAGCAAAGCTCCAAACAAGACAAGATACCTATTTGTTCTGAATGAAGTTGCTTGGAATATTCGTTTTCCTTGGACTAGCGGTGGCCCAATCCAACAAGGCCTACTACCAGAAGACGCAGGCATGGACAAACTACTATGCGTGTAAAACACAGGTGTCCCAGGCCGGATCCTTTTGCGTGGGCAGTATGAGCACAATTGAGTCTTGTATCTGCCAGAACACCTATGCAATGGGGATGTTCGCCGCCTGTCTTGAGGTGGGTGAAAGAGATGACAAAGACACAATGGACATGTACTACAAGAGCTGTTCCAGCTACAATGCCTCCGTGAGCGAGTCCACCTTCCACACGGCCTTACAGCAATATCAACTGGTGGTCAACAATGTTACAATCACCCCAAGACCAATCAGCTTTGAAAATGATACTTGTTACCTTTACCAAAGAGCCGCAGAGTCTCTTCTGAGAACCCACAATGTCTCCTTTTTGTACGGCATGGCCACCATTGCCTTTTGGTTCCTCATCTTGTTGGCTTACACCGCCAACACCTGGTCCAAGTTTGTGTTTCCCAGCGCTTTTGTTAGATCCAACAGCTCGGGTTTGTTAAACTCCATCAAGAAACACATTGTATTTCCATCCACTTTTGCAAGAAAGAGATCCAGCGAAGGTATGTCTGCATACTCGGACGCTTTGGCTCCATCCCGTTTGGAGTCTTTGATTATATTTTCCTACTTTATCTTTTGTGTGATTCTAATGACTACCAATATCGATATCGTGAAGGATGACCCATTATTCCTTACCCACGGCAAGGCACTTGCCAAACACATTGGGATCAGATCCGGTGTGTTGGCCATTGTCAATATCCCATTGATGATTATGTTTGCCGGAAGAAACAAGATTATGCAGTGGACTACCGGTATCAGCTATGCCACATTGATCAACTACCACAAGTGGATTGGCCGTATCATGCTCCTTTTGGTGATTATCCATGCAGCAGCGTACGCCTCGCTCTACAGCCCAGAGCAATTGTACCTGTTGAAGAAGAACTACTACGTAGCAGCCGTGGTGGCCGTGATTTGCGGGTTGTTGATCTTGGTCCAAAGTGTCTTGTTTATTAGACGTACTTGGTACAATGCCTTCCTTGCAATTCACATTGTCTTGGCCATTGGGTTCCTCGCTAGTGCCTGGGTGCACGTCGTCAAGTTGGGATACATGTGGTTTATGATTGTTGCGTGTGGAATCTGGATCCTCGACAGAGTGGTTAGATTAGCACGTATCGTCATGTTTGGTTTCCCAGCCGCAAGCTTCCAATTGATCAACGCCGACACCATCAAGTTAAAAGTCCCAACCCCTTCCTGGTGGAAGTCCACCAAGGGTGGCTTTGCTTATGTCTACTTTATTTCCCACAACAAGTACTTCCAGTCCTTCCCATACCCTTATGTCCAGCTTGAAAACGAAATTATCTTTTACATCCACGTTAAGGATGGAGTCACTCAAAAAATACAAGACGAGTTGTTAACCTCCTTTAACCACCAAAAAGACTTGAGAGTTGCCATCGAAGGACCATACAGCGGAGGGTTCGAAAACTGCAACACAAAACACTACCACTCGGCAGTCTTCTTTTCTGGCGGACATGGAATCCCCAGCTTGTTCTCCGAAGCCTACCAGTTGGCATTGAAGAGACTGATACACTTCCTGAGACAAAGAATCAAGGTTATCTGGGTCATCAAGGACTACAAGCAAATCAACTGGTTCTACGAAGAGTTGATGATGTTGCGACATACCAGTGTGGAGACGGACATCTACGTCACACGACCTCAGAAGAAGCTTTCTGGTCTCGTAACAGGCATCAAGGGCAGGTCCAAGCAGTCGCTCACAGGTTCCTCCACAGACAGCGGCACGTCCAGTGGCGAGGAGGAGTCCTACTTTGAGCTGGAGCACGACGAGCAGCTCCACAAGATCCACACACACATGAACCACATCAGTTTCTACCACGGTAGACCTCTGGCCGACGTTGTCGTCAACAAGGAGATTGAAGAAACCGCAGGCAACTCGATGGCTTTCATCACCAGTGGATACCCAGCTGTCGTCGAAGAAATGAGAAAGGCCGTGAGAGGAAGAGTCGACGAAGGCAAGAGATTGGACTTTTACGAGCACTTACAAGCATGGGCCTGATTGTATAGGGATTAACGAATGCACGTGTTATAGCAAGACGAATCTAGACGCGTCCGCCCGGAACTGGCGGACTGCCATCCGAGCAACCGAGCCCGGTAGCGAAGTGTCTCCAGTCGAACTGGTGGCAGTTCAACCGTCCAGTGACGTAGGCGCCTTTTGGCTGTGCGCTACCACCAGCGTTTGGGGGCGCACCTTCCAAAGCCCACACACTGGGAAACGGTACGCCCGCCGTTCCACCGCAATCAACACTGTTTTATATCTTGGCTCGTCTACAATGTACGACGTCTATAGCCCGGACGCTTCGTAAAGTTCTTGTGCGGCCTTCGCTCCCAAGAAATTTGGTACGAGATAAGAAGCTGCAATTTGTGGGGCAGCACGGGGGGGGGAAGGTGATAACAATCAGCCTTTCGCATCACCTTTCAACCGACCTGAGATGCGGTTGTGATTGTGTCCCAGCAGTGGCCCCAACGTTTGCTGCTCATGCAGACGCCGGAACCGGTCCCGCACCGCTCACGCCAATCCCTACGTCAAATATTTTGCATCTCCAGCATTCACCTCGTAAATGCGTTTATCTATAAAAATAAAGTGATGGGGCATTCTGAATTGTATTATTTGATAGGCCGGCCGATAAGAACCTGATTATCCTTTTTCGGGCACGTCACGTGGCAGGAGCTCTCACCGATCGGTATCTGGAATTGGTGCCCAGACACAACGCAACCACCAACACTTCTCCACACAGAGACCCGGGGAGTGCTCCTGTCGTGTTCCCGAGGCTTATCGCATGGCATACACTTGTCTCCCATGCTTCCATGGCTTTTCCCCCTCCATCGCCCCCCTCCCTGCGATCTCACATTTACCTTTTGTCGAGGCCGTTTTTCGCCCTAAGCCCCCGACTCGATTGGTACCAGCCCTGTGTGCCAGATTGCTCAAGCGTCAACAATAGACCCAATTTCACCGCAGAAACACCCAGCTTATAACGTTCTCCACCTCAGGATGACTCATCCACCCAAAGCCTCTGGGCAACTCTTGTCGGCCTCCTCGCCTAGCATCTAGCATGAACAATCGTGTACGAGCCGGCGCCTGCACACAGCTTATCTGCCCGATACTCTGGTTTTGTGCCACTATCTTATCAACAAACGACTGGCCTCTATTGCCCGATTATCCTAATTAAGATTCATCTACATGCAGAGGAACGTAATAAAGACATTAGGAACAACAGTATTCTTGGAACCAATTACTATTGGCTGGATAAATTAAGAAATAGTATATATATAACGCCTGGTACCCTGCCTTGGTACTGTTTTATTTAGCCTTTCAAAAAAATTACTACACACAATGTCTGAAGTAAACTGTACTGGCTGTACTGGTACTGGAGATGGTGGAGACATTCTCACCACCGACTTGAACGTGCAATTCGACAAGGGAGACATGGCCTGGATCGGCGCCGCATCTGTTTTGGTGTGGATTATGATTCCCGGTGTCGGGTTGATGTACTCTGGGCTTTCCAGAAAGAAGCACGCCTTGTCCCTTTTGTGGGCCTCCATCATGGCTGCCTGTTTGACGTGTTTCCAGTGGTTCTTCTGGGGTTTCTCGTTGGTCTTCACACACACCTCCACCTCCCCATTCTTGGGTGACTTGTCCTACTTTGGCTTGAAGCAAACCTTTGGTGCTCCAGCCATCGTCACCACTGTTCCAGATATCCTTTTCTGTTTCTACCAGGGTATGTTCGCTGCCACCACCGCCATCTTGATGGTTGGTGCTGGGTGTGAACGTGCTCGTTTGGGCCCAATGATGGTCTTCTTGTTCTGCTGGTTGACCGTGGTCTACTGCCCAATCGCCTACTGGACCTGGGGTGCCAACGGTTGGTTGTACAAGTTGGGTGGTTTGGACTTTGCTGGCGGTGGTCCAGTGCACGAAAACTCTGGTTTCGCCGCCTTGGCCTACTCCTTGATCTTGGGTAAGAGACACGATCCATTGACCACCGGCAAGGTGCAAAAGTACAAGCCCCACTCGGTCTCCTCCATTGTGTTGGGTACCGTGTTCCTCTGGTTCGGCTGGTTTGGCTTCAACGGTGGTTCCACCGGTAACGCCACCATCAGATCCTGGTACGCCTGTGTCAACACCAACATTGCTGCCTCGTGCGGTGGCTTAACCTGGATGTTTGTCGATTGGTTCAGAACCGGGGGCAAGTGGTCCATGGTCGGCATGTGCTTGGGTGCCATTGCCGGTCTTGTCGGTATCACCCCGGCCGCCGGTTATGTTCCGGTCTACTTCTCCATCCTTTTCGGTGTCGTTCCCGCCATTGTCTGTAACTTTGCCGTCGACTTGAAGGAAGTGTTGCAAATCGACGACGGTTTGGATATCTTTGCCCTTCACGGTATCGGTGCCATCTGTGGCTCCATCTTGACCGGTCTCTTTGCTGCCGACTACGTCACCGCCTCCGACGGGTCTGTTGCCGGCGACCCATCCCTTCAAATCGCCGGTGGCTGGATCAACCACCACTACAAGCAATTGGGCTACCAATTGGCAGGTTCCTGTGCCGTTGGTGGCTGGTCCTTTGTTGTCACCGCCATTCTCTTGCTCATCATGAACAGAATCCCATGGTTGAAGTTGAGATTGGACGAGGACGAAGAGTTGTTGGGTGTGGACTTGGCTCAAATCGGTGAACACGCCTACGACGGCGAACACCCAAGCGAACAACCTGTCCACCAATCCCAGGCCTACGACGACGATGGCGCTTTCGTCATTGAACCAATCCGTTCCACTGACGCCAGAATGACAAAGTTGAAGATGACCGCCATGCAAAGCAACCCACAACATGAAGTTCAAGAGGAACCTATTTTGGAAGGCAAGTCCGTGTCTCAAAGTATAAACGACTCTAGTTCGACAGAGAAAAAGTAATGAGGTGATGTTGCTGTGCAACTAAATATTTAATAGGGTAATATAATTAATATGAAGGAGATGTAGGAACTGATAAACTCTGACAGTTGGAGTTTAACAATAAGAAGATGTATTAAGAAGATGTAACTGGAGTATCCAACAATAAGAAGATGTAACTGGAGTATCTAATAATAAGAAGATGTAACTGGAGTATCTAATACTAAGAAGATGTAACTGGAGTATCTAATAAGAAGAAGATGTAACTGGAGTATCCAATAATAAGAAGATGTAACTGGAGTCTAACAATAAGAAGATGTAACTGGAGTATCCAATAATAAGAAGATGTAACTGGAGTATCCAATACTAAGAAGATGTAACTGGAGTATCTGATAATAAGAAGATGTAGCTCCTGAAGACTAATACGAAAAAGATGTAGCTACTTGAGTCTAATAAGAAGATCTACTAGTATCTAATAATGAGATGATGTAGCTATTCGGAGCATATAAGAAGCAGTCTGTTGAATCCTGGAACATGTTAATAGAAGAAGAAGCCTGTTCACACTAAATCACAAATCAACCACAGCACCGGTTTGCACCAGAAGTTACCGCTCAGAAGAAACCACAATCGCAAGCACGCTCGATGAGCATCGCCAACTTGCAAGGAAAACACCAAACATTTCCGATAAACAGGTGTTCTCCCGACCACCACATCCGGCCGCCTCCGGCTATCACCTTCGTCCGTTCACACATTTTCTCGCGCTTAAACCGTAACGGCTAAACCTGCAGGCATCCACTCAAAATGACACCTACATTATTCCGCACATGGGGACGCTGATCATAACCCACTCCAACATGACACGGCAACATGTCGTAGGAGGGTACCATGCCACCCAACGCTCATCTCCAGTTGTCATATCACCGCAAACACCCTGCCGCTTGCAGGGCCTGGTCCTGAAATTGTGCCAGCGACTGCCCGGGTGGTGTGTCGCCTCATCGTTCCATCCCCACATATCCCCCACGGACTCCACGTGACAGCCTGCAAAAAAGATCGGGAAAATACACAACGGCACGATGGCCACGTCCGGTCACAAACACCGATCTCATCGTAGGCCGGATTCTAGCGCGAAGCCCTTTTCAGGCGGGATCGAATTTCCAATCGAATCTCCCCGAAAATAACAACGTACTTTCCGAACGTTAGTGGGGAAGCTCCAGACAGAGACCCTTCCACCCAGTCCTATTAATAAAACAGACGCTGATTCCCCCGAATAATAGCTCGAACCGCTGCGGGGGTGTCTCAATGTGTCATCCTTGGCCCATGTAGATCCACGGGTCCACCTTACCCACTTTCCTACGCTTGTAAATGCACTTTGGTACATATATAAGTGTATCTGCAACCGGAGGTTTCCCACATAAATATTAGAAATTCATCTCATCCTGACCAATGCCAGAAGACAAGAAAAAGAACACCCAAGAAGAGGTGTCGAACCTCCCACAGATGAACAGGAGACCTCCCTTGGAGTACAGAAGCAGCGATGTGTTTACAACCACCATGGTGGCCTCAGACTCGGACTCGTCTGCCCCCACATCAGCAGCCTCCACGCCCCCAAACACACCTCCCAAAGAGTTGAGTCAAGCGCCTTTGGACAGGATCATGGAGAGAGGCGACGCTGTTGTAGCTGAGGAAGGATACACACCCGACGATGGTGAGGTGGTGTTGACCTTCACCAACCCGCCAAAGAACTTGTATCGTTACATCAATGCATGCACCTGGGTGCTCACTCTAGGCATCTCCGATGGCTCTGTCGGGGTCTTGCTCCACTACATCCAGCTCCAATACAACTTGTCGTACTCGGTGGCCTCTGTCTTGTGGCTTTCCAACGCAATAGGGTATATTCTTGTTGCCATGCTCGCACACCCCATCCAGAAGTATGTCAAAAAGTACTCTATTCTTGTTGGAGCCTGTTCCTCTGCTATCATGTATGCTCTAGTGCTGACTGGTTCGTACTATCCTATCGTTGTAATCGGGTTCTTGTTTGGAGGTGCCGGGGCCAGCACCTGTGTTTCCAGCTACAATGTGTTTGTCAGTAGATTAGAAAAGGCCTCTCTTGCCTTGGGTACCTTCCACGGCTGCTATGGTATTGGTGCAACCATCGCCCCTCTCATTGCCACCGCCTTTGTGCAAGCAGACCTCAAGTGGAACTACTTCTACTTGATCTTGCTTGGCATGATGATTCTAAATGCTATATTCTCTTTCTTTTCGTTTGCCATCGGTCCAGACGATTCGAGGATTTGGGACCACAAGACAAACACAGAGCTCGAGGAGCAAAATGAAAAGGACCCAAATGACCCCAGTCCTATGTCCTTGGCTTTGAAAAACAAGTTGACATGGGTAAACTCGTTTTTCTTGTTGTTCTACCAGGGTGGTGAAGTTGCCTTGGGAGGCTGGATCACTACATATTTAAGAGCATACAGGGGACATACCCTGAGCTCCATCGGTTACGTTACCACAGGCTATTGGTTTGGGCTTACTTTTGGGCGTTTGGTGTGTACCAGGTTGGTGGATATCGGAGTCGGTGCCCGCAGAGGGAACGCCCTCTTAATTCTTTCGTCCATGGTTTTTATTCTTCTTACGTGGGTCATCGATAACTTGATTCTGGAAATCATCACTATCACTCTTGCCGGTATTTGCATAGGCCCAATCTATCCCTTAATGTTGACTTACTTGGTTCTGGAGAAGTTGATCCCAAGAAAGATCCAAGTGGCCGCCTTGACCATCAGCTCGGCCGTGGGCACCTCAGGTGGTGCATTATTGCCTTTCTTGGTCGGTCTTCTTGCTCAATTTGTGGGCGCCTACGTGGTTATGCCCGCTTTTATTGCCATGTTTTTTATCTGTTTGGTTCTTTGGTTGTCATTTCCAAACAAGCATTATATCTCCTCGGAATCAAACCTTCTCAGAAGGATTTGGTGAGTGACTGCAAAAATTTCGTTTTGCGGCCATAATGTCGCGCTCACTAAATTAATGTCGTCAAATACGAGTGTATACGAATTGGGTAATCACAAAAGAATAATGTAGAAGATGAAGACAAATGACTCAAGCAAGGATACCACTCCGCAGGAGGTTATTCAGGGGCGGAGTTGGATTAGTATGACTTTTTTTTTATGTTTTCTTCAATTTGCAACCTATCGCAGGGGTATTAACTCAGATTTGCAACCTTTCCTCGAAGATTGGCCAAATAATTACAATAATCAAAGATCCCTATGACTTAACCATGACACTTAAAAACTTTCTTTCAACACGTATCGCTACAAAACTACATCCCGTTAGGACCACTACAATGTGCAAGAGCCTTTCCCTAAAATGATTCTGTATAACAATAAATATCCGGCGCGCTAGCCATCCTCCTATTCCGTTGACATTCAACCTTAACCACATTTGTAAATTCCTCTGACCCACAAGCAGCAACCCCCAACGATTTGTAGAACAAGCTAGAACCTTTCAATGTCAGAGTTGCCTTTTCAATAATATCCCCAGTGTTTGGACGCCCAACGTGGCTAGAGTATAAGCTTGAGCTAATCGAGTAGGTATTTGCAATATCAGCACCCTTAGAGGACTTGCTTTGCAACAGCTCTGCCTCCAATAAGGACTTTTCTTCCGACACAACGTCAGACGATTGAGTAAGGTACAAGTCAAACCTCGCCTTTCCACTATCAACAAACTCCATAATCTCATCAAGAATGTCCTTGTACCACTTGGTGTTGGAGTGGGATCTGGTTACCCAAACAATGTGGACAATAGGGTCGGTCGGGCGGTGCAAAAAGTCTCTGTCTTCATCCTTTTGCTGAATCTCCTTAAGGAGAGCCAATGCAACTGGAAACACAAAGGAGGCACCGGCCCCTGCACCAATAAACAAAGAGTAGTCAAAGGTAATAAATGGTTGATAGTGACCCCCATATGGCCCCGCAAACATCACCTTCAACTTGAGACTGGTTGGTTGTTCTTCGGCCACAATAGAGCTCTCCTCGACATTATTCTCCTGTTCGTCCTTCATCTTCTTCAATTTCTCCATCAACTTTTTGGTGAACCCTTTCTGCATTCTGATAATAATTCTCATTGCTCCAGAATCGCTTGTCGAGGCTATTGTAAATGGGTGAAACTGAAAAAGATTCACCTTTCCAACGTTGAGATCGAGATGCTGACCCGCTTTCCAAACCTTGAATTTTGGAAGGAACGGGTTACACCAGTGCTTCTCGTTGTCTAAAGTGATATCCCTGATAGGGATATTGATGGATATGGTGCTGTCATCCAACACCTCAAATTCAGAAACTCCTTTGGATGGACACCTGTACTTGTGCATAAACTGGAACACCTTGCTAGTGACTCTATCTGCAACAAGAACATGGACAGAGATCAACACCACTGCCCTATTTGAAGAGTTGTGCAAGAAGGCTGCCAACAACATAATGAAGGCAAACACCTTGTGTTGGAAGAGGAAAAAGTCATACGACCATTTCCGAATAAACCTCATGCTAGCCCAAGTCAAAAAGAGAAAGCAACCATAGCCTATCATTCCGATAATTTGGGGAGGAATAAAAATCATGATGGTAAAGTCCAAACTCAACCAGTAGTAGCAGGACATGATGAAGTGGATGGTAATCATCACCCACATTGTTCTTGATATCCACTTATGCATGAAGACCAACCTGTCATGCTTAAGACCCGTAAGGGCACCCAAAATGTCATTCTTAGCAAGAATAAAGAGGATAGTTGGAAGACTACCCATGGCAACCTTTGCTATTCTCTTTGCAACAATGTAATAGTGTGGTAAGTAAGTCAAATCTTTTGTATCAATAAAAGTGAATACGGCGTTCAACGCAAGAAAGACACATCCAAAAACGACAACGCTGGGCTGGTAATAGAAGGTCCGACTACCTACCTTCAAGCTGAAGCAGTTTGTCCACAACTCCAACTTGTTGAGGAGTTTAAAAAAGCCCAAATAGCGTAAACCCTCAGAGTCCCTTTTTTGCCTAAGTGCCTTGGGGATCCAGTAAAAGACCAACCCGTGGACTAGAAACGTGGCAAACGTACAGGCAAACATCAACCATTCATACTTGTTGTTCCTTGTCTTCTCGACAAAGAACTGTTCGCCAAAGGGGATTTCTTTGACCATGCTGGCAGCTTGTTTCTACTCTGAATATCAAGAAACACAGTTATATAAACCTCCTGATCAAGAAAAATTAAAATCCAATAGGAGATATCGGGTGACGCTTTGAGGTAGCACTTGATGTCTAGGCATCAGGGAGGAGTGTAGCTGGGCAGCCGGAGTAATGCTGTATTCGGAAAATTGAGGAGCTGCCGCTATTGGTTCCAGTGGGACTTTGTGGCCGCTGATGGAAAAGATAAAAATGGCCAGAAAATATTTTGTTTGGAACGTTGGCAAAGCTAATAAGTTGCTCGACTTTTGGCTGCCCCCAGAAAGTTGACAAGGAAATGACCGTTTCATCCTGACTAATAGCAAATCCAACATGGCGATGCAACGTCCAGAGCAGTTTTTGTAAGACCAGAAAGGCTTTTTTGTGATGCCGCATTTAGCAGCTTGGCACTATTCACACCACAAAACGCATAGGCTAAAAAATTAACTGGAGCCTTTTAATTAAGTCTGCAAAATAATTGCTAAAATGTCGTGCTGTTTAAGGTGATGTTCTGATCCGCTAAGTAGCCCATTTCCTGCCCGAGGGTCCGACTCGCCCAAACCACAATCCCAGCGGTATTACTTATAAAGATACGATTGAATTATCAAAAATTTACTATAAACCAACACCTTTCAGAAAATGTTGTTTCAATACGCCGTTGCCTCGACCGCTTTTGTTTGTCTTGTCCAAGCAGTGAATTATGCTACTTACCCCCAAGTCCCCAAGACCGCCAGTATTAACGGATTTGCGGATCCCATCTACGCCGACTTGCCAGAATGTGCCCAGAGCTGTGTTAAGGTGAGTACTGGGAACACTCCATGCCCCTATTGGGACACCGGATGTTTGTGTGTCATGCCCCAATGGTCTGGCTTAGTGGCTCAGTGCATAGCCGAAAACTGTAGAGGATCCCAGGTTGAGGCCGCAACCTCCTTGGCAACCTCATTATGCAACAGCGTGGGAGCCAACACCTGGATGATGCCCGCTTCGATTTCCACCGACATCTCCAAGGCCGCGGCTGAAACTGGCACTGTGAGTGTTTTCAGTGGCGCCGACGCATTCACCACCGCTGCAGGAAGTGTGTCTGAAAGTGTCAGTGCCTCTGGGGATCAAGTTCCAGACAGCGCCTCCATCACTTCTGCCGCTTCTTCTACTGGATCGTCCCAGGGTCCTTCCAGCTCAGCCCAGTCCTCCTCTGGCTCCAGTTCTGCGACTAATTCCGCTTCATCGTCAAAGAACGATGGGGTAAGCATCTTGTCGATTGGAACCTTGTCCGCAGTGCTTGGCACTCTACTTGCAATGTTAGTCTAAGTAGTGAATACACAAATCCTCTGTCATTCTCGAGATCCGTAAAGCTTGGCGATTCGTTAACTAGTTTCCGGTTCGGATTTTGCCATGTCTTCAAATAGGGTGCAAGTTCAAGCACGACATTAGCACATACTCCCTTGTGCTTTGTGCCACCAATATTTTCTGTGTTCGAGCTTTTATCTAAAAGATCTATGACCAACTCCCACTCGGGAACCGGATGCACTACTCTGTCGGTTGTGGGACCTTTTGAAATTTCTTGTCGTTAACAGAATGCATTGTGTTGACTCACTTCGTAGTAGCTACAGATGGTCTATTTTCGTATGAAAGTTGCAGTGTTGAACCGCGGAGAAGGCTAGCTTGTGCCTTGTATAAGGCCGTCTCCAGTTGAAAAGCACACCCGGATTCTCCACGAAATCACGCAAGCACGGGTTTACCATTCATAACGCTTTGGGCGGCCTGGAATGAATGGCTTTTGGCTCGCCAATGCCATACATGGTTGCATTTGTCCAAATACTTACCCAATCGGGCGTATACGAAGTCTAATTTATTATTAAACCTCGAAAATATTTTTCGCAGGAACCTCTGCTTTTCCGAAGTAGGGTTTCAAAATGGGTGCAAATCCTTCCATCTGGGGTCTCTGAAAAAGTATATATAGACCTCCGGCCACTTGCAGTTGCAGAAGTCTTTTTAACCAAGCTTTCTTGTCCTGTTCCAACTATGAAATCCGCCACTCTCTCCGCTTCTGCATTGTTGTATGCTGCTCTTGCCTTGGCTGCTGACAACACCGACAACCCATACGCCACCTACCCTCAGGTTCCAAAGACCGCCTCCATCAACGGTTTCGCCGACCCTATCTACAACGAGGTTGCTCCATGTGTCCAAAAGTGTTTGACTGACAACAAGAGCACTGGCAACACTCCATGCCCATACTGGGACACTGGCTGCTTGTGTGTCATGTCCCAATTCGGTGGCCAGGTTGCTCAATGTGTTGCCGACAGCTGTGACTCTTCCGAGGTTTCTGCCTTCTCGGCTGACGCCTATGCCATGTGTTCTTCTGTTGGTGCTCCATCCCCATACCTCGCTCTTCCACCTGCTGCTTCTGCTGCTCTTTCCAGCGCCATTGCCAAGAACGATGCTGTCACCACCTCGGATGCTGCAACCACTTCCGAAAAGGCCACCAGCTCTGCTGCCTCCCCAGCTGAAACTCTGACTTCTGCAGAACCTACCTCCGAGGCTCCAGCCGTGACTTCTACTTCCGAAACCTCTGCTGCTCCACAAGGAGCCTCCACCCAGCCATCTGCCGGTCCAGAAGCTTCCTCTGAAGGAGCTTCTGCCGGTGCATCTTCCGAAGAAGCACCAGCCGCTTCTTCTGAAGTTACCTCTGCTGCTGCTTCTTCTGCCGCTGCCTCCTCTGGTGCTGGCTCTTCTGAAGCACCTGCCAAGTCCGAAGGTGAATCCACCACTGCTGCTGCCCAATCCTCCGCCACTGTTGAACAAGTCAACGTGGCCAACGGTAACGCCCCAGCTTTGGTTGCCTCTTTGGGCGGTGTTTTCGCTGCTTTGGCCATGTTGATCTAATCTCCCCACTAAATATTTTCCTTCTTCGTTCAACGTCTTATGACGAGCTTGGTTCTCAAAATAATACACTTTTCAATGTTACTTAGCAATACATGATTACTTTACATCTCGTAGACGGCTGGTGTATTGTGCAAATCGCCCACATGTGTCTGTGGTATGATGCTACACCTAACACAATGCTGTTCTGTACAGAATATGCATCTTCAAGCAAAAGCAGCACCCAGTATAGCAGTACAAGTTTGTGCATTGAAGCTGCAAATCTGCAAGTAAGCTAAGATAGTCCTTACGAAAATGGTGTTTAGAGCTTGGAGGAGGTTACTGGTTACCGGTACCAACATCCAATCCACTCAGGTTGAAAATAGGGTAGCTAGTTTTCGTTGTGGTACAGTTCTCAAAACTGTGGCAGGTAGGACCACCAATGCCCAACAGGCCCTACAACCCACCAAAATTCACAGATACTTGGAAGTCAGCCACTTCATACTTGGAAGTCAGCCCCCATACTGTCCATACCCACTCAATACCCCAAAAGTAAAATCTCACGGCCCTTTCCTACTGTCGACTGCGCCATGGGACGGCCACGCCCATGCGGCCTATTGTCGTCCCCACCCAACGAATCCCGCCAGAACCGCTCTCGTTGCGGCCCAGGCACCACTAACTGCCGCTGGGCCCCGCTGGAGGGGCCTCCCGAAGATCAGCTGACTCGTGCCGTCATGTTTGGTGCCATGGGCTGCGGCGAGTATCTCCGAAGCTTCCATACAGGCCGGTACGACCAGATTGTGCTCCCAATTCACACGGTTCGTACAACCAATTGGTACTACAGAGCAACCCCCGCCGAGATCACGTCCCCCCGGCCACACCCCCCGTTGTATGATACCCGTGAAGACCAATCCAGTGCCAAATTTCAATAGGAGTAACTCGCCGCTAACCAATAAAGTTCCTTTGTTTTTTTTTTTTTCGGGTTTTTGAAAAGCAAACTCTAACTCAGTCAGCTAATTAGTCTCCCTTAATCGAAGCTACATGTCTGAAACACAAGCCATTGCCAACGGGGCGAACGGACGGAACGAGCACCAGGCCGATGGATCCGCCCCAACAGAGGTACTTGACTTTGCCACTGCCATTTTGACGTCCAAGTCGCCGCAGCAAGCGTCCTTGATTCTTCCCCATTTGTTGAACTCTCTGAATAACTTGATTAGCAAGGACTTGCACAACTGGTTCACAGAGTACTCTGCTGCGGTGCAGACGTACTCGCTTCAATTGCAGCAATTGAGCGACAAAGGGTCCAAGTTCTTCTCCCAGGAGCAGTACTACGGGGAGTACAGCAATTTCCCAAGATACTGGAGCTCGGTGGTGGCCACCGTGCAGAATGAAGCCAAGCACTTGAGCGACGTGGACTACACCATCAGAAAGGATATATTGGGTCCTTTGAGAAGCGTTGTCGACAACGACGTGAGATTGTCGGAGTTGTTGATCAACGCCCAAGAGTTGAAGGAGATTAGTGATGACTTGGCCAGGGGAGGCAGTGCCGCCTCCAAAGCCGAGATCTCGTGGAACTACAAGGCTCCTTCGTCCTTTTCCAACTTGGAACTGTACAAGTCCCACGAGGTCCAATTGACCTTCAACGTGATCTTGAACCTCTTGCAGGCCCAGCACGACAAGTTGTCCAAGGACATTGCTTTCAACGAGGGCTCCACCAAGTACTTGTTGAGCAACTTCAAGTTACCCGACGAATTGAACTACTACTTAGAATACTTACAAAAGACAAACTTTAAGCCCACCGATGAGAAGCTGTTCTTCAACAAGCAGGTCCACCAACAAGAAAAACAATTGAACTACAGTTCCCACGGCACTCCCGCCTACTCCTCTAAGCAAAACAAGAGAAACAGTATACTTCCACACTCGAGACAGTCCCAAGACTCTCACTCGATCCATTCCGGCACCTCCTCCAAGAAACCTTCCAAGTTGAAGTCCAGAGTTGGGTCTATTTTCGGTAGAAAGAAGAAGGACAAGAAGCCAACCAACTCCTTCTCCAATGATGCAATTGCAGAGAATGTCTCTGTTTCGACCACCTCGTCCAACCAGCAGTTGCCTCTTGCCTCTGTGACTGCTCCACTGCAATACTCGCTTTCCAGAGGTACCTCTCTCAGAAGACTGGAGACCGGAAACCAACGTCCTCCTCCTCCACCACCAGTTTCAACACAACAACCATCAAAGCCTCAACATAGAGACAGTTTCCCAAGTCCTGGCTACTACACCAATCCTTCTGGTCATAACGCCAATGCTTCCGCCAATGCTTCTGCCAACACTTCTGGTCAGAACGTACATGCTTCCGGCTACAACGCCAATGCTGGCAATGCTCCTAGCTACAATGCCAATACTTCTGGCAACGCTTCTGGCTACAGTTCTGGCCAAAACACTGGCTCTGCAGGTCCCTCGTCCACTCCGCTTGCTCCGGTGGCCGCAACCGTCGGTGCTGCTGCTGGCGTTGTTGCTGGTGTTGCTGGGGCCGTAGGAGCTGCTGCATTTGGCTCTTCCAGCCACTCTAGCACCCCTCAAGGTGCTCCAGAAAGAAGTACTCAACAAAGTGCCGCCCAAGACAGCTACCAACCACAAGTTGGATCCAGCTCAAAAGCTGCTCCAACCACTCCAAGCTTCCGTGCAAGTAGAGACTTCCAATCTGTTGCTCCTACTGGTGGCGATTCTCCTAATATTGTGAAGTACGACGACGATTCCTCTGAAGACGAAGGTCCTGAAAGGTTGGCCGAAGAACCCCAATTGTCCAAGTTGCAAATATCTTCGCCACCATCCGAGGTTGCACAACAAAGCAGCTATTCAAACACACAACAAGCAGCCACTGAATCGCCATTTGAAAAGCAGATCCCATCTGTGGCTCCATTAGCTCAACCTCCAGTGACTGGGTCCAGCACCGAGGTCCCACAAACACAATCCAGCAACGTGTTTAGTAGCAGCAACATCAGCAGTGCATCTTCGTACGAATCACACTCCAGACAAGCCAGCCAAGAGATTCATACTGTCCCACCAACCCCAGTCCAAGTGCCTGGAGCTTTCCCAGGAGCCTTTGAAACCCAACAACAGGCGGTGCCTCCTCCTCCACCACCTTCCAGAAAGGTTGTGCACCACGAAGAGGCTGTTCCAGCAACTCAACCAAGACCAAGAAAGGAGATCCACTCCCAAATCTTCCACAACATCCCCGCTGCCCGTGAGTCATACGCTCCTCCTTCGGGTATTGCCTCTGTAGCTCCTGTCGTGAAGCAAGACACCGGTGGAACCTTGTTGAAGCAAAACGACTTCTTTAAGCACTTTGTGTCTTCCACTAACGCTACATTGCAAGGGTTGAACACCTCGATCTCGGAAATCATCAACGCCAACTTCCAGGATGGTAAGTTGACCAAATCACAAATCATTGGTGAGATTGCATTCAACTACAATGGGGAACCAAACTCGCAGCCAATCGATGTTAGAATCCCCAACAAGTTTGACAAGGTTATTGTCAACACCAACTTTGTCAACCAGTTGGACACTGAGGTGTACGAGTTGAACCCTGCAGCCATTGCATCCAACACCTTGGGTGGTCTCAAGTACTTGATCACCTTGAAGGAAAGCCAAGTGCCATTTATTGTTCACCACGTCTGGAAGCACGAAGCACATCAGTCGAGTTTGATGATCAGCTTCAAGTTGAACCCAGCGTACGAGTCGCTCAACTTGTCCAACTTGATTGTCAGCGCCGCCTTGGACAACAGCGTCAAGACTACCTCGGCCTTGTCCAAGCCAGTGGGCTCCTTCAACGCAGAGGCCAACAGAATCACCTGGAGATACACCGAACCTTTGGTGTTGAACTCTGTCGCTCCAGAAGTCAAGGTGATTGCCAGATTCATGACCCAGGGGTTGGCCAGCGAACACGAAACCGGTTTGCAGGTCAAGTTCCATATCGAGGACCCAAGTGTGTTCTTTGCCTCGGTGCAAGATGTCCACGGACAAGACTTTGACGTCTCTAGACATTTGATTGCTGGCAACTACGCTGCACACTCCTCCTAAAATCTTTTGATATGTTTACTTCACCAATTGTTTTGTTTTATTCTTAGTTTTATGTATCGATTGAATTCATATATGTACACCATTGCAATAGCGTAAGGATGATGAGGGTGATATCGAATCGTGAGGGCATGTCCGATCACCGATGGACTTCTTCATCGAATGGAGGTTGTCACCAAAAGAACACCTTCACCGGATCACGTCTTAAACATCCCCAATAAATGCATCTTCACATGTTGGACACCTCAACGATTATCCCCATTGCGGTATCTTATCATGTGGTGACCACACAAACCATCATACCCAACTAACTTCCCAATTGTATCCGAGATCACCAGAGATCCCTCCAGTTATCTCCCTAATCATCCTTCTTTCTTTCCTCGGTGGTGTTCAAGTCGTTGTACGAGGCCTGCAAACCCTTCAATTGCTTCTTGAAGGTGGCAATGTCCTGTTCCTTCAATCTGAGCAATTCCTTGTACTTTTCGATCTCACCTTCCTCGTCCTCAGCCGTGGGTGTGGTCTTCTTCTTGAGCTGTCTGTATTCCGCCTCCTTGGCCACCATCTTTCTGACAATGGAAACCAGAGTGGCAATGGCCAAGTTCAAGTACAAGACGGCACCCGTCAAGTACAAGTTTCTTTGGGCGTAGAACTTGCTGGCCAACTGGTCGTGGTTCAAGAAGTCGCTGCCGCCGCTGTACCGCTTCAAGCGGTTGAGACAGTCCATGAATTGCATCACCAACAAGATAATGCTGAACCCAACCCCAATCTTGAAGTGCTGGGACTTCTCCAACACGTACGTCACAGCAACAATCTTCTTTCTAACAGGGAATGGCAATGGCAAGAGCACAACAACAAGCCCCACCATCTGGCCAACCAAGCTGGCAAAGATCAATGACATTTGAATAGACATCTTTGGTATCGTATACTTTGTTAACTCTTAGTTTGAAACGTACTTCTTTTTTTTTTGTTTTGCCCCCCTGCTTGTGACATATGAAAATTCCAGATAGACAGCAACGGCACAGCAACCGGACAAACGAGAGCTTGTAGGGTCGAAAGCGGGTGGGTTGTTGCCAGGGTAGGAGATGTGTTTGGATGGTGTAAGGGAGGCAATGTCTGTGTTGAGTACTGGTCAAAAGGGAAGTGTACCGGCTACTGGGGTGTCATGGGAGTCTGGGGATCAACGAGACGTGGCGGTGTCAATTGGCGGGAGGTAAGTGGGCAGAAGTTTGGACCAGAGTTGGGGTTGAATTAGAGTAGAGAGGGTTGAAGTGATCACATTCAAGTTGTGACCGGATTAGTCTAGTATCACTGACCATAAGACTAATGATATGGCTGCAATAACAATCAGTAATAGTCAACAGGCCAAATAACGGATAGTCTTACTACTGCAGTCGAATGACAGAACTGGTCCACATGAACAAGACAGGCCCAAATGAAGCGAACTGGTTTAAATGTACCCGACTACTCCAAATGCTTAATACTGATCCAAATTAACTCCTACCCTTGGTTGGCCACCAAGTGGAAAAGAGAGCACCCACCTAACGTACTCCTACAAACTCAAACTCATATTACTTACCATAACCAGAAAACCTATAAACCAGTAACTCTCTTAGCATAGTTGTACGCAATGACACTGAAAAGCAACATTGAGCCAACAATTCCATAAAACCAGGTCAAGCCCTCGACGTCCTGGCCCGGAACGATACAGTTCATACCCCAGAGACCAGTGACAACGTTGATAGGCAAGACAATTGTACCTAGAATGGTGATTTTACCCAACACGTCGTTGGTGTCGTTATTGACCTTTGTCATATCGATGTTGATTTGGGCCAAGTAGTTGGAGTGGAAACGGGCAAGTAACTTCTCGTAGTGGTTCAAGGACTGAACCATGGTGACAATGTGGTCCTGGATGTCACCCAAGTACATGCCGATTTCCGACTTTTGGCCTTGGCGGTAGCTCTCGTAGTCGCTGAACCGCTTGCTGAAGGCCTTGATAACGTCCGCCTTGGTACTGAGCAAGCGCAAGATGGACATGACACGCTTACGGCACTCACCGATACGACGCAACATGTCTCCCTTTCTCTTCCAGCTGATGATCTTGGAGGCTGTAGACTTGGACAGCTTGGAACTCTTGCGGGACTCGCTCCTGATGGAGTTGCTCTTGAGTCTTCTGATGCCACGGAGTCCGTCGTGCTCCACAGTTGACTTGGACCGTGCTCTTCTAAAGAAAACGTTACTTTGGGTAGCTTGCGACTTGTTGGTGGTACGTCTTGTCAAGCCAAAGTGGGAGTTTCTGTGCTTGCGGACAGACTCGTCGTCCTCACTGTCGTCGTCCAGATCCAGATCGGACTCGTCGTCCAGGTCTCCCGAGTGCATCTTCAAGATGGCATCCTCAATCAAGTTGACTTCCTCCTCTATACTTTCGATCATGGGTGCAAAAGAATCTGTGATATCATCAACAAGGGCATAACAAATCCAATCGGAGCTGACCGTCAAGTAGTCACGGAGAAGACGGGCTCTTCTACGAACGTTGATTGGGTGTGGGGTTGGCGAGAAGTGGAACGTCACCACCGCATGCTGGAACACCAACATGTACATATTCAATGGCTGCAACTCTCCTTCTCTCAACTTTCTCTTTTTGGAACCACTCGAAGTGGAGTCCTTGGAGTGGAGGAACGAGTCGTGGGTGCCTCTCCGCGAGATGTTTGGCGATCTGGTGGACTCTGTACGCTTGAAAACGTTGTTGACGAATCCCCACATACGTGACTTGCGGTCTGGGGTTCCAAAGAGATTGCCTCCGTCGTTGGATCCGTTGATTTCTTGTAACTTGCTAAGTTTCTTTTCATTCTCCTTGGCACGTTGCAAACGTCTTTCGTAGACAATGTCGAAAGAAGAGAAACAAACAAAGTAGTAAGACTTGAACAACTCCACCTTTTCACGGGTTTCACCCAAAAAGATATCTTCTGTGGTCAAAGGGTGAATACCAAACGTTTTGGAAAGCACCTTCATCTCTTCTTCTGTTGGATCCAACACATCGAGCCAGAATGGAGTCATGTTGGATTGCTCGACAGCGTCCGAAGGACCCAAAGCAGGGGTGCTGGGACCAGCAGTCACTGAAGGTTGTGGTTGCGATGAAAGAGGAGTGTCCGTACCTTTCACTGTGTTCTGGATCTTGGTCAAGGTGTGCAAATTACTTCCATTGTGGATCAGGTTGTTTCCAGAATCCAAGTTGTTGGGTGGGAATGCAGGCGTATTAAGAAGATTATTCACACTGTAGGCCGAGGGCGATCTCGAGAGCTTGTTTGAGTAGACATGAGGTTGGAAAAGGTTTTGGAGCTTAGAATAAACACCGTTATCGTGGTCTCCGTTTTCGCTTTCCATGCTTTGTTCAGTCTTTTGGTCAGCAGCGCTGGCAAATTCGCTCTGGGAACCATCATCGACAGCGTCTTCCTCTGGCTCTTGAGCAATCAACCCACTCAACGTAGGAGAGTGGATGGTTTTATCCAAGTCCTCTCTAAAGTAAGTGAATCTGCAAGTTTCACCCTTTTGCTTTTTGCTGTGAAGTTGGTTCTTCAAGATGGTAGGAATCTCTTCCCTTGAGGTTTCCCAAGGCTGGATGGCTTGGGGTCTAATTCTGAGGGACTCGGAGGCCAGGTCGTCCAAAGATTCGATTTCGTTCACTTGGAAGCTGTTCAACAACGGAGCACTTTCGCTATCGTCCGAGTTTCTGGGCTTGAGGTTCTGCTTGTCAAAGCCGGGGACAGGCAGCATGTGAGCAGTGGGGGAGATTGGGGGAGAAATGATTCTATTTGGGAAACTTCTGCTTTCCACCTTTCTGGCCACAGGGTATTGGAAGTTGACGTTGCCCGAATGGTTCAGGCTTTCCAACTCCTGCTGCTCAAGGAAGGCATCCTCAAGCTCCTCGTTGATGAACTCCTCCAAAACCTTCAAGTCTGGCCACTGGAACTTGTCCTTGTACTGGGTGACGCCCAACTCGTCGTAGTAGTCTGGGAAACAGACGTCGTCCAAGGACGTGGAGTCGCTGGAGTGGTCGCTGGAGGGGTTGGAGCCGCCAAACTCGAGCGAGTTGATGGACCCTCTGTCGAAATCGTTGTTTTCCGAGTCGATGCTGAAAGAGTCCCTGTCGCCGGCGCTTCTGAAGGGGTTGGAGGGCCCGTTGCGTGCCAAACGTCTCTGTTCATCCGTGTATCTGTCCATGTCCAACACGATAGAACCGTACTGTCTTTCGGCGTACGAAGGTTTGCCGTCCTGGTGCTGCAACAAGTTGTGCAAGTTTCTATTAGTCAAGGGAAGAGACACCGAGTGGTCAGGGGAGCCGGCGTCATGGCCGTTGGCAGTGGCATTGGCATTGGAAACACTTCCCGAGTTGTTCTTGCTAAAGGACGACTTGTTGTTCTTCTTTTTCTTCTTGGAAAAGGACTTTTTGGGCTTGGGGGTCTGGTCATACATGCGGTTATCAATCAAGGCACTGATCTCGTCGCCCGTCTTGGAGTTTCTTCTCGAGTTGAACCCACTGGAAGGAGGTTTGTTAAACCTGTTTCTGCGGCGACTTCTCTGCCGCTGGCCGTGCTGGCCGCCACCGTTGGCGCCGCCCGCCGACCCCCCGAGCGTGTCGGAGTCGTCTGGCTGGCCCA
Organism: Kodamaea fukazawae; assembly: GCA_030572255.1. NCBI lineage: Eukaryota > Fungi > Ascomycota > Pichiomycetes > Serinales > Debaryomycetaceae > Kodamaea > Kodamaea fukazawae. Next base: position 41,274 of record JAJLZQ010000043.1, read on the forward strand.
TGCTGTTGGAGGAGTATTGCACATGGTTGGAGCTCCTTCTTCTGCCCTGTCTGGGTGTGTCGTCACCCGGAGAGGTGTCGCTAGCCTCGAATGGCTTCTTTCTAGGGTTCTTCTTCTTGTTCTTAGGCATGGTCCATTCTTCACTGCCGCCTTGGTGTTGAAAGTTTTAAAAAACTTTGTTATAGAGGGACTTTATGTAGCAACCGCAGAAAAACTCAAAAGCGCAATACGGCTTCCGTAATGAGAGCAAGTCTCGGTAGAATAGATTGCTGGGTTGCAAGAGACAGCTCACACAATGGCTACAAACGATGCCGTCTGTTTGGAGGTGGGAGGGCAGATTGTGCACGGCGGCCCTTGGATGGGGCAGTTTCCTTGTGGTTGGTGTTTGTCCTGTCCGGTTGCAAATCATGTCATTGTTGCGGCCCAAGCTCGATCGAGGTCCGTATTGTCGGTGCTGCGCAGGCGGCGGAAATGGGGTCCGAATTTCCTTCTTGAGACCCTGGCACGGGACCAGCTGCTATATGGCGACAGGCGTGTAGTCTTTTGGCCACCTGTACTAGCGAATCTGTACTGTTTATTGACGAGACTATACGAGTTATGCTTACTTGCTACGCTCGAGGGGTGATTTCGTTTATTCCTCCGTCTTAACGGCCGCATCGCCATCTTCGCCGCCGGCAGCTGGCGCTGGGGCCGCAGGCTGGGGCACGTCCGTGTCGTCAGTCTTGGCTTTCTTCAGTGGCGACTCGCCCTCCAACTCGTCCAACGCCGCCTTGATCTTGCTCTGCGACTCCAAGAGCTTCAACCAGGCACTTTCCGTGAGTGATATGCCCTTCTTGCCTGGCTTCTTCTCTCCATCTTTGTCGACGTAGTACTCACGGATATCGACCAATTTGTACTCTTTGAACTTGGAAATAGTGACCCGCTTCTTGCTGTCAAGCTCAATGACAACCTCCTTGCCTGTTTTTTTGTTTTCTGCCGGCGAACCGGCGCCTTTGGTGTATGACCTTTTGAATCCCATGGTTGGTGAAATTCGAAATATCAAAACGCGTTTTGTCTCGCGTCAAGAAACGGGTTGGCCCCACCACACCTCCCGCTTTGGGTATCCTATGGGGTGACTATAGCCAAGGTGATGGGTTGAGTAGGTTGAGAGGAAGTGGTGTTTCATTGTTTTGGGTTGAGGACTTCGGTCGTCTAACTTGTAAGATGGCTGTGGACTGCTTGGTCAGATCTCCCGCCGTGCATTCTACAAGAACGGCTGGTGACTTTTGCAGCCGTCAGAGGTGTTGGAATTGGCGATTTGTACGTCAAAAAACACAGAAAGACTCTCCTGTTGTATTTGTACTTTCATTTAGACCCTCGTGAACTGTCATTTAAACCCGTGTGAACTCTCATTTGAACCCTTGTGGACTCTCATTTGGACTTTTGTGTGGGCCTGTGGACTTTCGGACTCTTGTGAACTCTCTGTCGTCACTTGTACGTGCCTCCCTCCTCCTCTACACTCTCATCTCTATCTTCTCCATTTCTATTAATGTTCTATACCACTTGGCCAAGTCTCATTATAATGATGGCCAAGCTCTTTCTTGACTCTCTCAAAGTAAACCTCATCTTGTTCTTCGTTGGTTCTGTTCTTGACGACCCAGTACGAATCCACTGCAACCTTCAATTGTTGCAACTCATTGACACCCAAAACAATAGAGGTGTCTTTGTTCCATTGTAACTCGCCTTCGTTGTTGGTGGTGCCCGCTTTGGTGTCGAACAACCACTTCTTGATGGCAAACCGCGTGGACAAGTCTGCCAACTCCACCTTGTCAGTCTCAAGCAACCGGTGGGCAATGGCGGAAACAGCCTCTCTCAATGCCTTGTCGGCAGGATGGAAGTCCATAGTAGGTCCAGACCGGAGCAACGACATGCTCAAAATAGACCCGTTCATTATCTTCTTGACGCCACAGTCCTTGTAGAACTTGTCGTAAACGTCAAAAAGCTTGGTGTTTTGGATGCACCCGTTGGAATAGGACAAGATGGCGTCGAGCGGCCCAATGTCCTTCTCGTCCACACTCTGGCGGGCCACTCTGTAGAGGAGGTCCACGGGGTATCCAGAAACACCAAAGTTCCGAATAACACCCTCGTCCTTCAACAACTTCAACTCCCTCAATGCATCCAAGGTCTCGGAGACAGGCACAAACTCAATGTCGTGCATGTACACCAAGTCCAAGTAGTCTGTTCCCAATCTCTGGCACAGTCTCTGGACCGACTTACGGACCAGCTCGCGGGAGTAGTCAAACTCGTTGAGACGGACCCGGCCAGCCTTGGTGCAGATATAGTACTGGTCTCTGGTGTGCTTGATCTTCTTCAAACTGTTCCCTATGATCTCCTCAGATGGCCCATAGTACGGACTGGTGTCCAAAGCGTTGAGGCCGTGATCAAAGGCATACTCCAAGATGGCGGTGGCGGGAATTTGGTGGGGATCGTCCGAGTATTGGGTGTTGAAAACCGCCCCGCCAATGATCAACGGCGGTAAGTTGCGGATGGAATACGGCTGCTCTACTTTGGTGGGTCCAATGGACATGGCGGTGGCGCTGGTGGGATTACAAATCTTATCGGTACATTAAAAATTCACTTATATAGGGCACCGCACGTGACTAAAATACATCGTTACCTTCTATGAGGTAGTTACCTGGCACCAAGCCGACCAAGCCCTCGGCGTCTCCCGACCCGTAGGACAACTCACAGAGGAACCAGTTGTCTTCCTGCTTGTGGATCACAAACATTCCCCAGCCCTTTCTGAAGAAAAGCTCTCCTTCTTGCTGGGGTTTGTAGGTGTATCTGGCCTTGGCCTTAGCCACGAACGGCTTCTTGGAGACGGGGGTCAAGTGCTGACCTCCCACCATGGAATGCAAATTGGTGTAGGACTTGGTAGAAGCCTTCGAAAGGGAGCCTGCTCTGCCCAACCCTCTTCTTTTCGAGGGCGAAACGTTAATGATAGTGGTGGATGCAGAGTCGTCGTACTCGACCATCGACTTGGCCCGCTGGTGGTAGGGGCTCTTTTTGGGGAGGAAGTCGTCGCCGTGCTTCAGGGCCTCGTGTGGCGTAAAGGAGATGGACTCGTACCGGGTCGCCACTTCTTTGCTGTCGTCGACGTAGTCAGACAAGGACTTGTGTTTCTGGTATGGCGTGGTTGGTGCTGTCTTGGCCCTGTGGTCCTCGTCCACCTCACGCTCCTTTTCCTCTCTGGCCCTCCTCACAGAACGACGGAACTGTGAGATGTCCCCGTTTCCGCCCTGGTTCAAGTCCTCCAACGCCTTGGCAATGAAGTCGATCGAGAAGTCCTTCAGAATAGGCGTCTTTTCTTCCTTGGGTTCGTGGGTGTGTTGTTTTCGTAATGGAGGCAATTCCTTGGCCTTCATGTTGATCTCCTCTTGCACTTGGTTCAACTGTCTGGACTTTCTTCTTGGCGAAGCCCAATGTCTCTCCGACGTCAGCGAGTAGTTGGTTGGGTTCGAGTAGTTGGAGCCGGTGCTTGATTTGAATTCCTTGTCAAAAATGTCTTCTGGAGAGCTCGAGTAGGTCGAACCAACACTTTCGTGTGGTTTCACCACCTTGGGCACTGGAATGTTATCCAGAGGAGGCTTTCTGGTAGGCGAAGGAGTTCTGGGTATGGAGTTTGGAGGAGGAAGCAGCACTGGAGGTATGTCTTTGACCTTGGAGTTGAACACCTTGGATTGTGCAGCGGCCCCAGGGACCTCTTGGGATGGATGCTTGGGCGACCCGTTAGGGCTCGAGTACGTCCTCAGAAGGACTGGTTGGTAGTCTGGCAATTCCAACTTGGAATGAGTATACCCAACCGCATTGTCATCGTCGTAGCCCATCAGGAAATCGATAAACTTGGGGTCTGTGGCAATCCTATTGCCTGTGCCGAACGTGTTGCTAAAGTCCTGCAAGTCTCTTTGGGGTTGGATCTGGGCAAACACAGATCTGGCCAAGTCCACGCTCTGGTCGTTGTCCACACACAAGGTGGCAATATGGTTGCAGTAGTTGAAGCAGTTGACCTTGCACAACTGGATCTTTTCAAGCTCCAACTTGTAGATGTCCTGTAATGCAATCGACCAGTCACGAATGTACAATTCGTGCAACTCTTTGAAGGTGGTAAGCGCCACCTGGTAGTCTTTTCTCAGCTGGTTTCTGGAGGCACCCACCTTGTTCAACTTGGACTCGTTTCTCTCCAATTCTTTACCCCAGGTTGTCTGGATGCAGAGCTGCAACGACTTGAACATCTGGCAGTCGGCCTTGTACTTTTCCTTGGAGTCTTGGAGATCCTTCCATGCCGATGCCTTTCGGAGTAGGATCTTGTTTATGTGGTGGAGGATCTTGTTGGTGGACTTGGAGTACACTTGGGTGAAGTCCATCACCTTGTCGTAGTTCATCTGGCTGACGCTCTTGGAGAACTTCTGGGAGTTCTTGACCATTTGGGTGTTTTCGTGGAACAACTTGTCGAGCGCCATCTTGAGCGTGCCTGTCTCGTGTGATCCCAACGTCACCTTGGCGTTAAGCTTGCTCATCTTCTTGTTCATCTCATTCTCGAGGTGGATTCTCTCTTGGTAGTACTCGCTTAACTCTTGAAGTGTCAAGAGTGAGTGCTTCACCTTTGTCTGAATTGTCTTAAACCCGGCATCTCCTCCCCAAAAGTTGTTAACAAATGTGAGAGTGTCTAACGTCATTTAAAAGGATTCGTCAATGGAGGTGCTTTGTTTGCTGATGGGGTATTGTCTTTGCCTCGCGAGTGTGTGATGTTCAAAACGGTGTTTTGTAGGAGTAAAGTATATGATCCAAAAGCTCTGGTATCAACTGGTAATTTGTTTTCCCTTCTGAAATGCCTCTGAATTCAAAACTATTTACATTCAAGCTTTCCCTAACTCTATACCATTATTGCTTTATTTTGATTTGTACCAAATACGGAAACTTAATTTGTTTATGCGCCGCCCAATGAGGAAAGAACTGGTCAGCGCCGCAGCTTCTCGTAATCCTCGAAATAGACTGCTGAAACGAACACACATGTGACGCCGGGGGTGGTGACCAAGCGCGTGACGTAGCACGTGAACCATATGCCTGCCTGTCGTCAATTTTCCACGTGACATTGTCACATTTCTCAACCTGTCATCTGCAATGGGACCTCGGGCCGAGTCACATGACTTTTACGTACTGTTCGGTCGGAAGCGTCTACCCGACCCACACATTTCTCACGTAACATTGCCGAAGCAACTCATTTTGGACCGGATCGAAAATTAGCTATCAGCCGTAAGTCAGCCATAGTACCGGTACATATATATATGACAAAAAAGTTAGCCTTTCCACAGAGGTTTTTACTTGAATATTTATCAGAAAGCATAGCAGAATCCCACCGTGTTGACTATGGGAGCTCAAGATAAAAACAAAGCGTTGAAAGTCGCCAAACAGGTGTTTGACTTTTTGGTTGCACAATGGTTCTTCATCGTGTTGGCAATCTTTGTGGTGCTAGCACACTTCTGGCCATCCTTTGCTAAACAGGGAGGCACCATCAAGGCCGAGTACTCCATTGGGTACGGTGCTGTTGCTGTGATTTTCCTCATTTCGGGCTTGTCCATGTCCACCAAGGACTTGCTCAAGAATGCTGCTAACTGGAGGGCCCACTTCACCGTCTTGTCCATGTCCTTCTTGATCACATCCTCCATCATCTACGGGCTTGCCAGTGCTATTAAGCGTGCCCACGACGGCGCCATCAGCGACTGGATGCTTGTGGGGTTGATTGTGACCCATGCCTGTCCTACCACCGTCTCTTCCAACGTTGTCATGACCAAGCAGGCACACGGTAACGACATCTTGACCTTGTGTGAGGTGTTTATCGGCAACTTGTTGGGAGCCTTCATCACTCCCGCCTTGTTACAGTTGTACATGACCGGCACATGGGAATTTGGTAACCCTACACACCAAGCATCCGGGGACGCAACCATCCAGGACTTGTACCGAGACACCATCAAGCAGTTGGGGTTGTCTGTGTTTGTGCCGCTCTTTGTCGGCCAGGTGGCCCAGAATGTCTTCCCCAAGCCCGTCAAGTGGGCCTGTGCCAACCTTTACTTGGGTAAGGTCGGCCAATTCATGTTATTGTTGATTATGTACCAGTCCTTCTCCACCGCTTTTGCCCAGCATGCATTCACCTCCGTGTCACATGTCTCCATCATCTTCCTTGTGTTCTTCAACATTGGCATCTATTTATTATTCACCGTCATGGCGTACCTCTACTCGAGACCCTACTTCCTTGTACGGATGTTCCCCACGCCTCCCGATGAGTCCTCCACCACCGCCTACAAATGGGGCTACACCATTCTTAGACCCTTCTACTACAACAAGAGAGACACAGTTTCTGTCATGCTCTGCGGACCGGCTAAAACTGCAGCCTTGGGTGTTTCCCTTGTCTCATCGCAGTACGGCTCCAAGAACCCGAACTTGGGTATCTTGTTGGTTCCGTTGGTTTTGTATCAGTCCGAGCAAGTCATCACGGCTCAGGTCTTGGTCAAGTTGATGAAGAGGTGGGTCCACTCAGACGACCCCAAAGAAGATGAAGAAGTGGCTGCTGAACATGTTGTCGTCGACGACGAAAACGAGGACCCTTCCCAAACCACAGAGGACTCCTTAACCACCCAAGACAGTAAGCCATCTTTGAAGAAGCCCATCGACCATTCGACATAACGAGGTTGAGAGAATGTTGCAGCGTGACGACCTCAGTGAGAATCCCGTATGGGCCTTCCATGAGCGACCTGACATACAACCGACTAACTTGTCCTTTAATTTATTACCTGCATGATTAACGATAGCATTATAGAGTAACTATAAAGATTAGAATTGAGAATGAATGTAGTGGTGAGTCTGGTGTTAACCATACTCATCTTCAAGCTAGCCCTAAAGTTTGTCTTGTTCTAATGCAAACTCCCCTAACTAGGTCTCCTGCTTACTGTGTAAACCCTATGGGCTTCTAATATTATAGACTTAAACCAGTGCTGCCCTCACTAAAATCCAAATGCTCCTAGTTGTGCTTCCAAATTTGCTATCATCGTCTCTAACTCCTTCTTATTATCCGTCAAAGAATCCAACTCTTCAAACTTTCTAAGCTTGATTTTGTCTTGGATCATGTTCTCCACCAAAAACTTCTGCTCGTTCATCACCATCAATTGCTCTCTGAGCTCTCTGATTTGTTTCTTAGTCAATGCATTTTCTTCTGGTTCTTGAGGTTTAGGCTGTGAGGCAGCAAGCTTGGCTGCCTCCTGTTTAGCCTTGTTCAACTTCTCCGCCTCTTGTTCTTCGTATGTCGAGCTTAACGTCTTGAACTGCTCTAAATTGTCCTGTAAAAATATTAAAAGTCCCTGATAAATGTTAAAGATGACTTGCCCATACGATAAGTACGGCTCCAACACTTCTATTTTGGTTCCTGGCTTGAAATGGGCAGCCTTGAATTGAAGAATCAACCTCTCAAAATCCTTCAAACTATCGACCAACTTGAGCCGGATTTTGTTGATGGCCTGGTCGTTGTCGGGCAGCGACAATAGCTCTTCGTATTTCTTGATCAACAACTCTATTTGGCGTCTCACTATGGTCAATGTGTTGTATGCGTTAAAAATTTGGGTGCCTAGAGGGTTTTCTTGGGTATCATTTTTGCTGATCTTCCAATTATAGAGCAAGAGATTCTTGCAATTGGCACAGCACCTAAACTTGATAGATTCCGTAAGTGTTGAATACCTGCTCTTGACCAACTGGGAATAATTAAGGTTGGGTACGAGTTCTATCAACTTGACCAACGGCACCATGATGGAGCAATTCTTTCTGTCGCCAAATGCATCGTCACACACAATCTTCCCACACAATCGACAGTGGTGCTTTCTTATGAGAATATTAAAGTGGACAAAGCATATGTAGCAGTTTTCGCCCTCTTCCCACTCGAAATTGGTCTGCTTGTTTGAGCCAGCCAAACCAAACCACGAGTTTGCCTTCTCGATGTCCTCCTCCACCAACTGGTTGGAAAGCTTGATGAACCGGTTGACAATCTTGATTCGCTGGAGGTTGACGTCCTCGATGCTTTCGAGTCTCTTAGCCTTGAATTGAGCCGTCAAGTCACGCTGGTTGACCTGGGTGCCGGCCTTGAGGTCGGGCTTGCTTCTGTAGCAGTTGACACAGCAGCGGCACCAGATGCCCCATTGGGTGGCATCGTACGTTGGCGGAGCCCCGTCTTCACCGTTCTTCAACTTGACTCGGTACATGGTGTGTTCATTGCAGTACAAGTCGCCACATTTGCGGCAGTTGACTATGCCATTCTTGACGCTCAACACCTTGCCACACCCACGGACACGGCACGACGTAGTGGAGGACGGGTTTTTCCAGTGGCTTCGTGCTATTCTGTTCTTCAACTTGGGCTGGGGCAGGCCCGCTGACGTGTTAGCATTCGAATTGATTGAAAGTGGCGATTTCGGGTCGTCTCCAAGACTAAACCCTTTATTGTTATCTAGCAAGTCCAAGCTGAGGGACTTGCGAGGCTGGTGGGTCTTGGGTGGTTGTGCAGTTGCCGATGGGTCTCCTTGAAGCTTATTCAGGAACCACTTCTTGATATCTGTCTTGATAAAGTCGTTGTTGAGCAATTTCGAGATGGAGCTGTCTGTGGAGATGGTGTTTGTGGTTATCTGAGTGGAGCCAACCTCGGAGTGGACGTCGTCAATGTGCTGGTTCAATTGGTACAAGTTGACCATTGTTTCGTTACACAAGGGGCATATCAATTCTTCGGACTTGAGTGATGTGCTGTCGTCGTGGGACTTGGTGTCGGGGTTTGGTTGGTGCCTGTTCTGTGGAGTGCCAGTGAGCCCTTCGGCAAAGGAACGAGTGGGCGGATCGTGGTGATCGATGGACTGGGAGCCACCTGCCGATGCCGCTGGAACCCCCTTGCTCGTCACATGCCTTGGAGACTTGAAAGGCGACCCCAATATCCGCAGTGACTTGGAACCTGACTCCATAACCGCTTTCGTTAATTTTTACTTTTTTTCCTTTTGCAACTAGAATACGAAATACTGGAGAGATGAATATTCTTAGTCTAAGTACACGAGATCTATACAACTTGGACCAACACCACGGTGATGTCGTCCTCCTTCCCGCCTAGATACTTTTGGCCGGTGAGTCTGGTCAACTCCTGGGCGAAAGCGCTGGGGAAGTTGGCGTCCTTGGACACCTTGACCACTTCCTTGACAAACAAGTTGGCGGTGAGGCCCAAGTCTGCGGGCTTGTCGTCCAACTGGTCCTTCAAAAAGTTTTCAATGTCCTGCGGGACGACGTTGTCAGTTACACCATCGGTGGCAAACATGATCAAGTCGCCCTTCTGCAAGTCCCAGGTGTATTCGTCTGCTGTGCTGGGGGTATCTATGATGTATCTTCTTCCTTGCAGCTCTGCCTGCTTGACAATGTGTCTGGGGATCTTGGCCAACTGGTAGGGGGTGTTGAAGTTGTGGGTCTGGAAGTCGGTTTCGTTGACCAACTTGTAGTTTCTGAACAAACCACACCACGAGTCGCCCAAGTTTGCAACCTTGAGTTTTTTGTCTGGGGTCAAGATGCCGAGACAGGCGGTGGTGCCCCCAATCTCCACCTTGGGGGATTCCAACACCTGTTTGAAGGATTCTGTGAGGAGCTGCTTGGGGGAGACCAGCTCGAGGGCGGATCCAGACGAGTGTTCAAAGTTGGACCGGATGGAGGCACACAACTCTCTCGAGATGGCCGAGCTGTCGTAGCCGGCCTCCGACCACCCACCAACACCGTCCGCCACGCCAATGGCAATGTAGCCGCTGCCCACCTCGCGCGAGACAAACAAGTTGTCTTCACCCGTGGGCGACTGGAGCGCCGGGCTCGGTTTGTTGTGCTTCTTCTTGAACAAGTTGGATTCCTCACGCTGCTTGGGCTGGAACCCCACGGCAATGTGATAGTTGGAGAACTTCTGGAAACTGCCGTCAAAGTTGTTGGCCGCAGAGGCAGACACCGCCAGCGGGGCGCTTGCGCCAAAGTCGGGGTTCGTCTTGGACCCCAGCGACGACAGGCTGCTAGACGAGGACGAGGACGATGATCCAAACGGCGACGAGATACTAAAGTGCCTCACGCTGCTGGAAACGGCGGCGCTGGTCACAACGCCGCTCACGACGCCGCCACCAACAGCCTTGGTCCCGCTCCGCACGAAAACCCCGGTCCCTTGCTTGCTCACGAGTGATATAAACATTGCTATTCCAACCACAACCAAGTACTTGATTAATCGATACATCTTTTTTCTACCCGAAGCTGGGTCGCAACGCCCTTTATACAGGCTCTTGGTTCCACGGATTCGGCCAATGAGATGCAAACCAGTTTTCCGCAAGACAAAAAAAAATTGAAAATCTTGACAAACAGAAAAACATCAAACATGTCTACCTTCAACGTCTTGAGATACTCTGCTTTGGGTGCTGGTATTGTCTACGGTGCTGTGCACAGATACAACTTGGGGTCTGCTGAGCAAGAAAAGGAAAAGTTGGCTGCATGGAAGCAACAAGAGAAGTTGATTAGAGAGGCCAAGGCCGAGTACGCCAAGTTGAACCCTCCAAAGGCTGCCGCCGCCTCTTCCGGCTCCATCAACTGGGAAGACCCAAACTTGGACTTTGGCAAGGCCTTGGAATCCTTGGTTGCCAAGTTGGATTAAGTCTGATTGTTTCATGAAAAGGTTCATCGCCATGACGTTCCGTGTGCTGCCTTATTTATCATATATCTTGTATATTATAGACTGTGAATGTCTAACCGGGAACTCCTGGTTGAATGAATTGAAAAGTTTTCGTGTGTAGGTTGGGAGTGTTGGTTAGTTTCAGAAGTTGGGTGGGTGTGGAGTGCAACGTGGGAAGGGAGCATACCGAGAGGTTAGCCTTTTGGAACCTAAAACCTAGGAATAGCACACCTTTGGAGATATGCAGTAGCATAGCACATGGAGAAGCCCCAGAGAATAGCACTTTGGATAAGCCCACACAATGGAGTTTTACTTTGGGTGCTTATCTGATTGGTGTGGTTGTGGTTTGGCTTGAATGGGTACTTTCGGGCAATTTGCAATGCCACGCTAGAAGAGCCGAAGTATGGAGACTTAGGCACCCTCAGAAGATGCCATTGAGGTGGTAAATGTAGGAATTAGTTAATATCAACGAGGTGCTTGCCTCGATGTGTGCTTGCCAGTACTCGCCTTGAGGTGTGCTCGTCTCGAGTGTTTGCCATATCTGACCAAGTCTGATCCACTAACACCACCACTTCGACACTCACCAACTCAAGAGCTGCCAGAGTGATCCCCCCTCCTTCCACACTCCCTCCACGCTCCCTGCAACACTCCCTCCAGCTAGGCTCCACCGCTAGATTTTGCAACCTTGCATTACGTAAGCTTTCGCAACCCGCCGTATTTGAAGGGCCCTCGGTTGAAAAAGATTCCCCATAATTAGCATGTCGAAACCCAACGATAAGGCCTTGCCGTTTGCCGACGCCGCCACCATTGGTATGTACTAACCAGCCCAGCTCCTCACCCGCTTGATCCATACTAACACACCACTAGTTCGTGCCCACCAGAAAGATGCATACTTTGAGTCGTCGTACCGAGATCAGATCCAAGAGGTGCTCCAGTTCTTCATGGGGCAGAGGTTTGTCAACACCAACACCGAAGAAATCACCGTGTTTGCCAAGTCGCTCTACTTGGCGCTCACCACCTTGTTGGGGGCCCGTACCCTCGGTGAAGAATACGTGGATTTGGTGTATGTCAGCAGAAAAGGGACCCGGATCCCCAGACTAGCCCAACGTATCGGCTTCATTTTGTCGTACGCCTTCATACCATATGTCATTTCCCGGTTGGTCAGACGGTTCAGACCCAAGGACGAGGAAGAACTAGCAGCATTGAGCAAAGAGGGCGGATTCAAGTACAGAGCGCTCCAGTTCCTCAGCTCGTACAACAAGGTGCTCAACACCTTCTTGAACGTGCACATTGCGGTCTTCTACTTCAGAGGCCGCTTCTACTCCCTCTCCAAACGCTTGTTTGGCATGAGGTACGCCTTTGGCCACAACAAGGAAGAAAAAGACTTGAAAAAGGCTGGCAACTACTCGTTGCTTGGGGGTCTCATCTTGTTGCAGTACGGGGTCAAGGCCTTGTTGCAGTTGAAGGAGTACTCCGACAAGAAGATGGACAGCTTGAAACAAGAAAAAGAGGGAGCCGCTGCACAGTCACAAGACCCTGAAAGGGTCTCCGACATAGAACAGTTGAAAAAGATGGACGGTACCTCCCAAGCTATCGACTTGGAAGACCCCAAGCAGCTTCCCTACATCCCCGACAACTCCAGAACATGTATGTTGTGCTTATCCACCATGGTGGACCCAGCAGCAGCCAACTGTGGCCACATTTTCTGCTGGGAATGTATAGTGGACTGGATAAGAGAGCATCCGGAATGCCCCTTGTGCAGACAGCAATGTTCCGAGCTGAACTTGCTTCCGTTGAGATGATGTATAGACGCGTAATGAAATTAATTCTTCGGTTCCTTTCTTCTACAATGGCAACTCCCTCCTCTGTCAAGTACGTCTTGGTTCCCATATCCACCATAGCGTGTGGCAAGACCACGGTGATGCACATGTTGAGCATCTTGTTCCTGTGGCCACACGTCCAAAACGACAGCTTTAAAAAGGGCTCCAAGCGTTTGGTGGAACAGTCTTTACTGGAGCTCCGACACTCCGACGTGGTCTTGGTGGACCGTAACAACAACGAATTCAAGCACAGATCCATGCTTCTTCAAGAATTTGAAGCCAAAAAGCACAAATATTTGCCAGATGACACGCAGCTCAAGTTCGTGGCTCTCAGCTTTGTCAACACGGCTTTAATCCACAACAGAGGCAAGAGACTCTGGGACATCACATTTGAGAGGGCCAAACACAGGGGCGACAACCACCAAACGCTCCAGTACACCAGCAACCCCAAACTCACCATCATGGTGATGAGACGGTTCATCAAGACATACAACCCGGTGGATCCCACCAGGCGCCCGGACTCTGCCTTTGATTTGATCATAAACTTGGACATTGACCAGCCCGACTCGAGCCGACACTCTACTGCCGCCATTGTCGAGCTGCTCCACACCGCATACCCTGACATGTTCGGAACTCCGCCTGCCGACTCTGACATCACCGCCGCGTTCAACAAGGCATTGGACTACAAGGCCCCAACGATCACCACCCAGCCAAAGAAGAAGAAGCTTTGACTTATTCACATTTACGACCACATAATGCTCTGCACATACAGTATACCATAATGACATCAGAAACTCTACAATCTCTGTAACCTTCTCCGACATCACCGCAACAAGGCACTTGACGACAGGGTCCCAAGACACAGCCAGAGAGCCCAAGAAGAAACCGCTTTGAACATGCCAATTTTACAATCACATACTTCTCTGTAAATAAAGCATAACCTAATGACTCTTGATATCACCACAACGACCGTATTCCCTCCTCTGTCCCTTATCGTCGACACCTCCTGGCGAGATTTTCCAGACACGAGCACACGTAAAAAAAAATTGAATCAAGTCGATCTTGTTTTTCTTCAGATACACCCATCCAATCCAAACATCCCAGTTGGACGTCGATCTGTTGATCATACATTAAGATAAAGCAATGTCGGGCCAAGGGTTTTCATTGCCATACTCGAGTGATTACGAGAAGAAGGAGGGGAGTGCCTCCAACGAGGAGTACTCGAAAACATTCAAGCCCAGCAAGAAGCTGAACAACTTGTTTGGAAAGCTCCAAAGTCTCATTGCAAACACCATTTTGAAGTACAAGAAGACCTTCTTGTTGTTGTTGACGTTGGCTTTCCTCTCGTTGTTCACTTCTGTTCCTTTCATACCGCACCTCAGGCAGACCAGTCCCAAGGTGGTTATCATCTTGGCAGCCAACGAGGGCGGAGGTGTTTTGAAGTGGAAGGGCCCCCAGGAGTGGTCGGTCGAGAGATCCTCCATTGCCAATAAGAAGCAATATGCTAAGCGTCACGGATACGGGTTGACCATCAAGGACATGACCATCAAAAAGAGATACTCCCACGAGTGGAGAGAGTCGTGGGAAAAGGTGGACATCATGAAACAAACAATGAGACAATACCCCGACACAGAGTGGTTCTGGTGGTTGGATTTGCACACGTACATCATGGAGCCGCAGATCTCCTTGGAAGAACACTTTTTGAACGACTTGGAGAACGCCACGTACAGAAACTTGCTCACCTTCAACCCATTGGGCTTGCCCACAGACATCCCCTACGTCGACTACTCCCAACCTATTGACATGGTGATCACCCAGGACTGTGGTGGTTTCAACTTGGGCTCTTTCTTGATGAGAAGACTGCCTTGGTCCGAGTTGTTGCTCGACATCTGGTGGGACCCAGCCATGTACGAACAAATGCATATGCAGTGGGAACACAAGGAGCAAGACGCCTTGGAAACCTTGTTCAGCTCCCAACCCTGGATACGAGAACGTGTTGGCTTCCTTCCATTGAGAAAGATTAACGCCTTCCCTCCCGGTGCTTGTAGTGACAAGGCCGACGACCCTCAATATTTCTTCAAAAACTACGATTTTGTCATCAACATGGCTGGGTGTGAGTACGGCAGAGACTGCTGGGGCGAAATGGAGCACTATAAGGCCTTGAGCAGAAAGTTGCACAAGAAGTGGTATCACTTGTGGTAAGCCTGTGCTGTTCAGTATTCATGAGCATTATAGCGATAATAGAACCATGCTCCCAAACAAAATGTAGTGTTTTGTAATGTGCTTGTAGGTATAACCCCACTCAATACCGTGCAATTGTATCCCAGTCGGCTCCTTTGCTCTAGCACTGACGCCGGTCCCCTGTCGGACCTTAGCCGTGGTGGATACTGGGTCGTGTGCTCACCATCTTTCGTGTATGTTTTTTTTTCTTTGCATTTTGCTTTTGGCGTTTTGGAAATACAGTTTACAGGCACTCCTTTCCATACTAGTGGATATAAAGTCTCCCAATCAGATAACGATTGTATAATAGAAGGATCATACACACGATTGGCTTTACTTGGATTATATCTGTTTGTCTTAATTTGAGTGCCACGACAATACTTGTGTAAACATGTCTGATAACTTTTGGTTCAACGAGAATGCCTTTCTGGGAAACGGTGACTCCAACGGGAACGATGACTTCTTGAACAACATCTTTGACCTGGATCAAATGGGCGGCAACAACAACTCGAGCGCTGCTCCCAGTGCTGGCGGCAACAGCTTTTCGGAGAATGTGGCTTCCCCAATTGGCGGAAATATCCAGCAGGACCTTAGCCCGGCCCAGGTCTTGGGACAGCAGCAACAACCACAACAGCTGCTGCAGCAAGACATAAATCCCCAAATGTACTTGAGACAAGTTCAAAGACAGCAAAACTTGCAACCTAACCAGCAGCAGCAGCAGCAACAATTGCCCCAACAAGTCCAGCAGCAGCCGCAGCAGGCCAACGTCAACCTCATGGCAAACATGTCGCCCAGAGACCCTCCCAGGTCTCTGGTCCCAACCTCCTTGCAAAGCACTCCAATGCAGCAGTTCCAACAACCTGCTCATGCTGCCCAGAACTACGTGAGTCCGGTCAATATGATGTCCCCACAAGTGGTCAACAAGGCCCCACCGGGCATGAGTGCCCAAGAAGCCCCTCCACAAAGTCAACCGCAACAGCCAGCTCAGGCCAAGGCGCTGCCAGCAGGTGCCCAATTGCAAATCGAGCTTTTTTTGAACACCTTGCATGACTTTATGAAGCGCCGTGGCTCTCCAATCACCCAACCTCCCATCGTCAACAACAAGCGTGTCAACTTGTTTTTCTTCCACTTGATAACAAAGAAGCTCGGGGGACCTCAGCAGTTGTTGAAATGGGTGCAGCAGCCCAACCTGGGGCCTCCTCAACAAAGCCCTTGGATATTAATCGGTCAAAAGTTGAATTTGTATGATGGTGTCAATTTGCAAGATCAGCAGGCTAGAGAACGAATTGACAGAGAGATTAGTACGTGCTACGCTACCTTCTTGTTCCCCTATGAACAGTATAGTATGACATCTGAAGGTGCAAAAGACTTGCATGCGAGAAGTTTGCAATTTCAAAAGCAGTTGGTTGCAAAATATCAGCAGCAACAACAACAGCAGCAACAACAACAACAACAGCAACAGCAACAACAGCAACAGCAGCAATCACAGCAAGTCACTCCGTTTGCTAATACTTCTCATGGCAGTACTCCCCACGCACATGGATCCCACATATCTCCTCAGCTGGGTATTCACTCTCCATTGGTGAACAATAGCACCACTCCCGGTGTCATTCACCAGAGTCCGGTTATATCTCAAGCCCACACACCACTGCTGCAACTGCAACCACCAAGAAAGTTGTCCCGTGTAAGTGGAACGTCAGCTCAAAATTCACCAGCTGCAATCCAATCACCTTACATGGCTAACCAACCACCTCCAAACAGGAACGGAATGCCACAACAACAGAACCAATTGAACTTGCAATTGGCTCAACTGCGTTCCCAGCAACAATTTGCTCAACAACAGCAGCAAAGACAAGGCCAACAATCGCCAGCGCAAGCGCAGGCACAGGCCAAGATCAAGGCGTTGCAGAGAGCTCAGCAGCAATCCCAATCCTTACAAGGATCCCCTCAAACACAAATCAAAAACTCGCCATCTTCTCAGCCTAGCAGAATCAACAGTGTGTCTTCTAATGCACCAGGTGGACCAAACCAAGACACAAGCAAGGATCCTTCCGAGCCAAACGTCATCAAGAGCTACGTGCCATTCAGAAAAATCACAGACACTCATGCTGGTCTCAACATCAAGGAGTTATCGCAGATTGCTGGGGAGATTGAAATCACCAAACCAGTTTACTTGTTTGCACCAGAGTTGGGTGCCATCAACCTCCATGCTCTCATCATGGGTCTTAAAAACTACCACGAACCATTGAGCGGAGAGGTGTTCAACTCCTTGAACTCTTTGTTGGTTATTACTTCGGATGCCAACTACACATTCCGTATTGACGACTGTCTAGAACTTTTGGACTCATTGTCCGTGTTGGGTAAGAAGATTTTGCAAAACATTGTTGCGCCAGAAAGAGCCGGTAAAGGTTCTACCAATGCCGACGTCTTCAAGGAAAACTCTGGGATTGACTCTGTTTTTGAAAAGTACGTTGATGGCTTGGCAGGCGAGGACATTAACTACATTGTGGATTCGTTAACGGGTGAAGTTGTAGAAGACTCTGACGATGAAATGGATGACACATTCCCTGCTAGTGACGTCAACACAGCTCAAACAACCCCACGCTCGGAAATCGAACCAAACTTCCACTTTGCACTTCCTGATTACATGACGGCTTTGCACAACTTCAGAAGTGAAAACAAAAACCACTTTAGCAAGATCCAAACCAAGAGTGCCTGCAATGACCAAGTGATGATGGTGGACCAGTTGATCACCGTCACCATGATTTTGCGTAACATTTCGTTCATTGACGTGAACAAGCCGCTGATTGCAGCCAATCCTTACTTCAAAGACTTGTTGTTTGGGATCATCAAGAACATTGCCCTGTTCCCAGAAAAGTTTGTTTTCCACCGTAAGAGATTGTGTTTGTTGAAGGACGCCTTGATGATGTTGGACAACATCTCTTTCTACGCCGAATTGCGTAGTTTGGAGGAGGCCTTCTTGTCGTTTGTCTTGATCAGCTCGTTCGGCCCAGCCTTGCCTGAGGACCTTACTTCTGAAATCCCACAGGTGACCTTGGAGGTTCATTCGTACTTCCCATATGGTATCGACGCCTTCACCAAACTCATTGTTCGTGAGCCCCACAACCGGTCGTTGATGCAGGCCGTTTTGAACGGTACCTTGAGCATCAGCTCCCAGTCGAACTACGTCAACACCAAGCCATTCCACATCAAGAAAGAGGACGTCGAGGAGACAAAGAGGTTGTGTGTTGCATACTTGGGCAACGAGGAGCTGCTCAGAAAGGGCGACTTGCTCACCAGGGCCTTCTACTTACTCTTGAGTATCATTCCGTTCGAGGCCAATAGCTACGAGATCTCCAACTTTGTGTTTGCACGGGCCCCAATCATCTCTCAGGCACTTTTTGGCGCCAAGATCTTGATTGACTTGGTTCCTCCTGAAGAAGTCACCTCTGATTTGACCGTGCAGTGGTTACTCAACAACAAGAGGTTGTTGCTCAGCAACTTTTCAAGAGTGGTGATTGCGCTTGTCTCCGAAACCGGCAAGTTTGGCAAGGATCTGAACGAGTTTAGGGTATTGACGTTGGTGCTCACCAAGTCGTTGATCTTGATCAACTCCTTGGTTGGAAATGCCGTGATTATCAAGGACTTGTTGGCCTCGTCTTCTTCCTCATCCACCCACCAAGACACCGAGATGAAGGAGGAAGACAGCACTACGCAGGAACAAACATCAGGCACCGAAGACTTACCCGAACCCGAGTTTGTGGAAACACTCAAACAACTCCAGTCGCTCTCGCGTGTCATCCCCGACCAGCACTTGGCTCTCGACACCTTCTTGGCTCCTACTATCGATAACTACTTGGGCATGGAGGTGATCCGTCTCTTGGGACTCTTACGAGACTTGAATTAATATTTATAGAAATGTATTATTATGTGAGTGCACTGTAGTGTACAAGTGTCTGCTAACCTAAACCGGATACAGATTACGGTGGCCGGCAATAACTCGTTCTAGGCCGTCTGGTGTGCTCCCCTGCTTTTTTCTTTTGTGGAGAAGGACCCTTTGCACTTTTTAACTGAGACTAGATAAGAGGGCCGTGAATGCTACGCCCGCCGCTCGGATAGGCAAAAAGATGCCATTTGGAGGCTCAAGTGTGCTCCCAATCACGTCCACTCCGATACCTCCACTATCACCAGGCATTTGAAACCCAGTCTAGGTAATTGGCTACCCCCTCAAATTGCTTTTAATTTCCGCATTGGTCATATCGTTCCACTGCGCGCGCAATTGTCCCGATTTGGTCGCAAAGTCCAAACTCTTAAGATAAGATTGGCAAGATGATTCCTATTATGTGGGCGGAGAAGACGATAAGTGAATGGTATATAAAGGCTGGAGACGTCTTGATGGAGAGGGACCATAACCTTATTCAATAGCCTTTCCTACTTTGATCCAAAATGGCTGCTGTTGCTACTGTTAGTGCAGCTTCTGCTGCTACAAGCGTTACCCAACCAACCCCATCTGCTCCTCCAAAGGAACAGGAAGAGGGCACCTTGCTTGCTGGCGAACACACTTTGCCTGCCTCGTGGTGGACCTCCGAGAGCGTCTTTGAGTTTGAAAAAAGAGCCATCTTCTACAAGTCTTGGCTCTATACTACCCATGCTTCGAGGTTCACCAAGGCCGGAGACTACTATTCCTATTCTGTTGCTGGAATCAACTTTTTCTTGATCAAATCGAAGATTGACGGTCAGATTAAGGCCTTCCACAACGTGTGTCGTCACAGAGCCTATCCGATTGTCAGAAAGGAGTCTGGTTCGTCCACAGTGCTTGGCTGCAAATACCACGGCTGGTCCTACAATTCCGACGGTAAGTTGAACAAGGCCCCACATTTCGACAATGTCGAGGGCTTTGTCAAGGAGGAAAACAGTCTCTACCCCATCAAGACCCACGTCACCGAGCAGGGCCTTGTTTTCATCAACTTTTCGCAGGGAGATGTGACTCCGTTCGACGAGTGGTTCAAAGGGTTGAAGGTGGAGATGAATGAGTTTGATTTCTCCGACTACGAGTACCACTTTTCCTACGAGTTGGATGGTGAATTCAACTGGAAGACCTTGATGGACGGCTACCAAGAGTGCTACCACTGTCCAACTGCCCACCCGGGCTTGAACTCCGCTTTTAAGATGGAAACATACAAGGTTGTGCCCAAGACCAGATACTGCCGCCACTATGCCGAGATTGTCAGAGAAGACGTCACCATTGAAGAAGACGACAAGGACCCAGATGAAGAGTCCTCTTGGTTTGGCTTCGGTAAGAAGAAGCAGCAACCTGTTAAGGAGAAGCCCAAGGCCAAGAAGAACCCCGGTGGTGAATTCAACGGATTGTGGGTCTACTTGTTCCCCAACAACGGTATCAACTGCTACTCCCCAGCCTGGTACTCCATCAGAGTCTTGCCCATCACCGCAAACAGAACCATCTTACAGTACGACATCTACACCAAGAAAGGCTTACCTGAGGCCGAGAAGAAAGAGTTTGTTGACTTCTTGCAGTTGGTGGAGTTGGAAGACTTCAACTTGTGCCAGTTGACCCAGAAGAACTTGAGGCAAGGTGTCTACTCGACAGGTTACTTGCACCCAACGAAGGAACGTGGAGTCTTGTACTATCAAGGCCTTGTTAGAGACATGGTCAAGGACCACTACGCAGAAGAAGAGAAGGCTGGTACCAAGATCAACCCTGCGTTCGTGGGCCATGCTTCCAAGAACCCAGAGGTGGATGAGTTGCAACAGTTGTGTAGTTCTTTGGAGTGTGGAAGTGAACAAAAGGGTTTGGATTGGTGAGTGGTTTGTGAGGTGGGTAATGATGGTGGTGGTTGGTGTGATCTTGCCAAGCCAGTCTTAGTCTCTTAAAGCTACAGTCCTGATCTTACATTCCCCATCTTAGTCTATGTTTATTAATCATATTGAGATAGTATGTACATTTAATGTAAGTTGAGCTTGTCCATTCTCACTTGGACGGCGTTTCTATGAGCTTCCAACCCTTCGACAGCAGCCAAGGTCATGACGGCCTTTCCGATGCTCTTCAACCCTTGTTCGGTGACGTTTTGCGAGGTGATGAACTTCTGGAAGGTGGCAGTGTTGACCCCCGAGTATTGTCTGGCGTACCCGTATGTTGGCAAGGTGTGGTTGGTACCCGAAGAGTAGTCACCGCAACTCTCTGGAGATAAAGCACCAACAAAGACGGAACCTGCGTTTTCAACGTAGTCTGGAACAAACTTCTGGGCGTTTTCGATTTGCAAGATCAAATGCTCTGGAGCGTACTCGTTGGAGAGCTTGAAGGCCTCTTCGTAGGTGTCAACCAACAATGTGTAGGAGTGGGCCAAACACTTGGAAACAATCTCCTTTCTTGGAAGAACAGAAGCTTGCTTGGCAATGGCCTCTTCGAAGGAGGCCAACTTGGACTTGGACAAGCCAACACCAATCAAGATGACTTGGGAGTCCACACCGTGTTCGGCTTGGGAGAGCAAGTCCAGCGCAACAAAGTCGGCATCGGCCTCTTGGTCGGCAATCACCAACACTTCAGATGGCCCGGCAGGCATGTCGATGGAACACAAGGCCTGTGTGTCGTTCTGCACGTACATCTTGGCAGCAGTGACAAACTGGTTGCCCGGACCCAAGATCTTGTCCACCTTCAACACAGATTCGGTACCGTAGGCCATGGCGGTGACGGCCTGGGCCCCTCCGGCCATGACAATACACTTGGCACCCAACTTGTGAGCAACGTAGACAACTTCCGGAGTCAACTTCCCGGTGGCACGAGCAGGAGGCAGCGCAATGATGATGTTCTTGCACCCAGCAACCTTGGCTGGGACACCAAGCATCATGGCGGTCGAAGGTAACACGGCGGTTCCGCCAGGAACATAGAGACCAACGTTTTCAATGGGCTTGGCGAAACGAGAGCAGAACACTCCAGGGGCGGTTTCCACAGTCAAAATCTCTTCCTTTGGCAATTGGGCGGCGTGGAACTTTTCAATGTTCTTCATCGACAAGTCGATGGCAGCCTTCATGTCGTCGGAAATGTCCATCAAGTCGGCAGGGAATGGCGCCTTCAAGATTGGCGAGTCCAAGGTGACCCCGTCAAACTTGGCGGTCAACTCGATCAAGGCCTTGTCACCGTTCTGCTTGACGTTTTCAATGATAGGCAACACCAACTTCATGATATCGGCCGTCTTTTGCACTGGTCTGGTCAAGGCTTTTTCAATGAGGGCCTTGTCTGTGCTCTTGTCGTTGACCGTGATGGTTTCCATGGTGTAGGACAATTCGGAGGACTTTGGAGCTTCTTCCTGCTTCTTTTCAATGTAGGCAGGTTTGGCATCGCCCTTTCTTCTGGTCACCTTCAAGCTCTTGATGTCCAAGTTTCTTTCAATGTCGGCCAAGCTGACACCGTGCTTGGTGGCCCAGGTCAAAACAAAGTAGAGCAAGTCTGCGGCCTCCCAGGCCACCTCGTCCTTGTCCTTCTTTTCGCCTGCTTCGATCAATTCATCCAATTCCTCCTTCAATTTGGCAACCAACAACTTATCGTCATTGAACAACCTCTTGGTGTAGGAACCCTCTGGAGCGTTGGCCAATCTGTCTGCCAAGGTGGTATCCAACTTGGCCAAGCCGGAACCAGGAAAGTCGCCAAACAATTCGGCGTCCTGGAAACAGGTGTAATGCTTAGATAAGTGGCAAAACCCAAAGCCCGCTCTTGGTTCGACGATAAACCTTACCAAATCACTATCACAGTCCTTCAGCAACTTGACCAACTTCTGGGTGGCGCCCGAGGTCTTGCCCTTGTACCACAACTCGTCTGGACGCTTGCGGGACTGGTAGACGCCGGCATTTTCCTCGATAGAGGCGTGGATCAGGGCGGTCGACGAGTACACCACGCCCAAGGCGGTGTGGGCCGGGGCGCTGGATGTGATCAAGGTGGTGAAAAGGCCGTCTGGGCGGTCGGTGGTCAAGGTGGCGGTGAACAATTCCCCGATAAAAACACCAGGGCCCTTGGAAGAGGTCGATAAGGCGGAAGTTGCAATGACAGGAGTGTACCCGTCCTTGACAAGCGCAATTGCAGCCTCTTGTGACAAGGCGGCGGAGGAGCGGTAGTAAACGGGTTTGTTGCCAGAGTCGACGAGTTTCTTCTTCAATTCGGCGTCTTTGACGGCGGCACTAACAAGCACAGCGGCGTCAGAGTCCAAGATCTGGCTGGTAGCGTTGTCGGTCAGCACAATGAACCTGGCGGTCGGCAAGCCGGCGGCGGCTGCCAGGGCGAAAAGCAGATCCGAGACAACAACACGCTGTACGCCGGCGTTCAACAACTCAACCACCTCGTCCACGCTGGTCTCCTTAGTGGAGGCGTCCACGTAGACGTCCAACTCGTTGGGGAACTGGTGGATATAGTGCTTCTTAACCGCGGTGGCAGGCAAGAGAACCTGGCCCACCACAGCAAACTTTTCAATCGAAGCTTGGTCGCTAGGGTCCGCCACGTATGGCAACAATGGAAACGTCATCTTCAGCAGTATATTCTAGGAAGTTGGAGTAATTTACTGGTGAATTGCAATCCTTAAGAGTAGTTGAAAAAAAAATCACAGAACCGTTACCGCTCTGACTCATAGATAACAGGGCGCAACACAAAAAATGTGGGCCATACAGAAGCAGAGTGATGGTGGTTTGTGAGTGGCAGGTTGACGTGGAGAGAGGGTTCCAGAGTATTGAGAATTAAAGTGTTTGAAGTAGCAGTAGCATTTTGATATTTGAGTACACATCCAACAGTTATTCAGACACCCACGTTGGTTCCGCCTTGGGGGGATGCGCTTAGTCCACCAGGATCTGGTCCAGTGAATCAGAATACATCTGGATCTACAAGTCCTTTTGCTCCACTGAATCGATCCTTCCGGTGTGAATCCAAATTGTTGGAACGCTGAAATGATCCTGGTCTTACCGTTATCCTCTTGATAACTGAATCGATCTACAGGTCTGGATCCTAATCTTGGTACACTGAATCGATCCTTACTAATCCTCTTCCTAAACCTCTTGCAAGTGTTGCAATCCTCTTGTGCCTCTTGCAATCCTGTTGTGCCTGTTGCAATCATATTGTGCCTCTTGTACTATTCTCTTGGTTACAATTATAACTATCAAAACATACTTGTGTATATACATATCTATACATATATGCACAGCAAAATAAGAAGCGAAAATGACATGTCGATATAAAAAGATGGAAAGCAAGGCCAAGACACACTTTAGAGAGAGATTGGGGTGGTTTTGAGGCACCGGGGAGGAGTGTGGCCTGGGGGACCTGCTGAAGATGGGAGGAGATGGCTAGATGAAGAATGGCAGGGGTGATTGTTGGAGTTGGAGGGATGATATAGAAGGGGATTTTTAGGTGAAAAAACTGGAGGAGGGGGGTAGATCTGCGATATCTTTTATTTCGTTAGTCATCTATTCTTCATCTTGCTTGGACTCGGAGGCGGCAGCAGGGGCTTCCGGTTCGTCGGCAGGAACAGGTGCTTCTGACAAGTCGGTCCACAATGTCAAGTTATCTCTCAACAATTGCATAATCAAAGTGGAGTCCTTGTAGGAGTCTTCCGAGAGGGTTTCCAAGTCTGCGACAGCGTCGTCAAAGGCTTGCTTGGCCAAGTGGCAGGCTCTGTCTGGCGAATTCAAGATTTCGTAGTAGAAGACGGAGAAGTTCAAGGCCAAACCTAATCTGATTGGGTGGGTAGGAGGCAACTCGGTCACGGCAACGTCGGATGCAGACTTGTAGGCTTCGAGAGACAAGTCGGCGGCTTCCTTTCTCTTGTCGGCGGTGGCGAATTCGGCCAAGTAACGGTGGTAGTCACCCTTCATCTTGTAGTAGAAGACCTTGGACTCGCCGGTTTGGGCAGACGAGATCAAGTGGTCGGACAAAACGCTCAAAATGTCTTCACAAATCTTGGACAATTCAGTCTCGATCTTGGTTCTGTAGTCTCTAATTAAGCTGACTTGGTTTTCGTTGCCCTTGGCGTCCTCCTTTTGCTCAATCGAGGAGACAATTCTCCACGAGGCACGGCGAGACCCAATCACATTCTTGTAGGCAACAGATAACAAGTTACGTTCTTCAACAGACAACTCTTGTCCAGAAGAGGCAACGGCCTTCATGTATTCAACCATTTCTTCGTAACGCTCAGCTTGCTCAGCTAACTTGGCGAGATAGACGTAATCTTCACGGGAGGATGGCATTGTGTTCTCTATTCGGTCGTTAGTATATGTCTTTTAGCTTCAATGCTGGCCCACCAATCGCTATAAACGTCCTTGATTTAAAAAGGTGTTTATTTATAAAAAAAAATTCAAGTTTGGTCACTTGATTGTTTTTGTTGTTGTTTGAAAAGTGAACACTGATTTGTCGACGACAAGGACAAAAAAAATGATTAAAGGAAAAAGAGGGAAAAAAAGAAATTCTCCTCCACGTATGGGAAAAAAAATCCCTGTTAATTCTCATTTGGTCCTTTTTTTCGCTTTGTTTTGATTACATTGCTTATGATTGTCCTTTTCTGTGTCCCTTTTTTGTAGTGACGTCGTACTCCCTCGCTCCTCCTCGCTCTGCCTCGCTGTTTCCCTCCCTGGGGCCGCCTCCCAGCCTATTGGTTGGCAAGAAAGGACCCGCCGGGTGGGTCACCCAAAAAGGCCACCAACGCAACCCGACAGCCGACAGGACGGCCACCACACAACGAGACACACACATGGTGGGATCTCCCACACGTCCCCTGGGGTGCTACTGGCACTGCGGTGGCACTGGCAGTGGTAAATTTGTGGTCTCGTTAATGTGGAAAGTCAGTCTATTTTTTTGCTGTCTGGAACACAGCTGGTCAACGAGTGGGGTGGGCCGGACGCCAGCCAGAGGCAGATCAAGCGTGCGGGCATGGTGGTGGGCGGCGGGAGCGTGCCGTGGCCGGGGTCCTCGTGGCCAACCGGCGATTGATTCGGGGGCAGTGGCGGTGGGAGTGCTCGGGAGTGGACACGTCAAATAATCATGAGATCGCCTTCCGCTCAGAGGCAAATCAGCAATTGCAGGGCCCGCCGGGCGCAATCAGTCCGCGGCAGGTTGTCGTCCAAACAATCAGCGCTTGGTGGTTAGCATATCAGGTCGGTACTTACTCTTCTAGTAGTATAAAGTTACAGTTATATTAGATGAATCGGTGGATTGATTAAAACAAAGGGGGATATGTTTTTTTTTTATACGTTGTGGAAATGTGCGGTGCGACGAAGCGACCATTTCACACTTCAGGGCAAGACACGTAAGGGAATGGAAAAACGCGAGCAGCCTCTAGGGAGATGGCGAGGCCAGCCGGGGATTGAACGGGGGGCCCGGCGTGGCTGCGCTAGGGCGGTGGCGCCCTCCAACACGCCGCCGCCAGCGGGGGGGCTCTCCGCCGGTGCCTGCCGCTTGTGCCTGCCGCCTGGGGTGGCACGCCCGTTCCGCTCCATTCCTTGCGGTCGCTTGCCAGTGGCCTCCTCTTGACTCGTCTATCACACGTCGGAACCGTTCCTACAAAATACGACACCGGCCTAATGTTGGCGTATTTGTACATATTGAGACAAATTTCTGCTTAAACTCTAAAGAATCTATGAATCACATGCATTGAAGGGTAACCCTAAATAAACCCTGTATACTTTCTGAGACAGTGTCTTGAATACTTCAAAGACATAGTCAATCGACTTTCCAAACCGAGGAGACACCCTTACTCAAATGCTTCATACCATTGAGGTCACTTGAAAAGACATCCTTACAAATGCTTCATACCATTGAGGTCACCTGAAAAGACTTGCTCAATTGCTTCATACCATTGAGGTCACCTGAAAAGACATCCTTACAAATGACTTACCATTGAAGTACTTGAAATCACATCTTGCCCCAATAACATCCAATCACTCTCCATGAAGTCACTAGAGACTCCTCACTCAAATACACCACTCAATGTCTTAACTCTCAAATGGAGTCACCTCCTTGAGGTCGATCCCGAAACGGGCATCCTTGCTCAATTGGACAATCTGCTCGATGATTGGGGTCAATTCACCCTTCAACTTGTAGCTGGAGTGCACGTAGCTAGGCTTGCACACCTGGGGACCGCCAGTCAATCTCAAGACCTCGTTGTCGGCCTTATTGATGAGCACGGTGCTGGACTCACGGACGTTGCTGATGTTGACACCACTCTTGGTGATCTGCTTCAACAAGAGCTGGGAAACACCGAGCTTGGGCATAGGCACCTCCATGCCCGGCAAAACAGGCTTGGTGGCGTCGATACCGTGGGCACCAGTACGGTTGGCGCTCAACAAGATCTTCTCGAGCGCAACAAACTTGGTGATGTAGATGGGCTTGGACTTGACCAAGTGTCTATTATGTAACTCGCTCATCCCGATCTTGGTCTTCTTGATGTCCTCCAAGACCCCCGACACGTCGTGGGCGTCAGTCAACGGGAAGTTCTTACTCGTGTGCGATAACTTGAAGGGGAACACAGACAACTTCTTGTCGACCTCCGTCAACAACTTTCTCGAGGTCTTCAACTTCAATGCATGCTTGACGACAACGTCTCTCACGTAGATGGTGCTCTTGGCGTTGAACTCCTGCTTGTGGTTCTTGCCGCTGAATTCGTCAATCTCCTCGGTGGTGACGATCCCAACGTCCTCCAAGTGGGACGTCGACACCATGCTGATGTCCACTTGGTACACCTCGCCGGCCTCAACAATAAACTCGTCCGAAGGGACCGTGTTGTTGACAGACGTGTTCTTGTGCACAGACTTGGTCTTCTTGTCGCTCAAAACCAACTCCTTGTTCAAGGTGCTCTTGCCCAACAAGGCCTCTTCCTGGTGGGACTCGTTCCAAACAACACCCTTGTAGTCTCTTTCGGCAACAATGCCCTCGGCCTGGCCCGCCAAAAATCTTCTGATTCTTCTGACCTTGGACCCGGGAACAACAATACAGTTGAAGCTCTCGGCAATAAAGTCAACCAAGCTTCTGATCATCGAACCGCTCACCTGCTGTCCGAAAGCTGACGTCAACTCGCCAGGAATCTTCTCGGGACTCAAACTCAACCCCAACAAGGCTACTATGGTTTCGTTGGCAATGTGACTGGCGCAGATGGCGTCGGCGTCCTTGGTCAACAAAGGCCCGGCTGGGGCGTTTCCTGGAGGGTAGATCACAACAGTGTGGGACACCTGCGAGGCGTACCCGTCAATCTGCACACCGAGCGAGATGGTCACAACGTCTCCGGCCTTGAAGGTGAGCACGGTTTCGTTGTCCACCTCTGGCGAAAAGGCTCCGCCAATCAACTCGTTCACGTCGATGGCTGTTGGCTGCGCAATCCCCTTCTCGGCAACCCCACTCTTGTATGTCTGGCGGACCAACTTCTCGACAAACGAGTCGGTCATCAAACATAATTGCTGCACAGTGTACAAGACCCCGTTGGTCTTGTTCAAGTGGTAAGACTCGTTAATCAACTGTATGGCGTATTGCAACCCTGCTTGTGTGATTTCCCCGGCAACTCTGTACTTGTCAACAACATCCCCAGTGAGGATGTTACGCTCCTTAAGAAGAATGTCAGCATCTTCTTGATGCACTGCAAGCTGAAGCTGGTGTGCCATTTTGTTGTTGTCCCTACTAACTTTTTTTTCAGATCTATAACCTCATCTCTTCGCATCCCCTCCAAAAAAAAATTCAGGTAGCCGCCCTCCAAAAAAATAACGACAACTGCAGGATTCGAACCTGCGCGGGCAAAGCCCAAAAGATTTCTAATCTTTCTCCTTAACCACTCGGACAAGTTGCCTTTTTTACAAAAAAGATAGAGTGGTTGGTTAAGTGGGAAAGGCAGGTTGAGTTGGTAATGCGGGAGCTATGGTTGGGAGATTTGGTAGTGGGGTTTGGTTGGTGAATGAGTATACTAGTGGTTACTTTGTGAAGACTAAATTGGCATATCGTAGAGAAGCAAAGGAAGGTGTTGACTGGATTGTAAGTTGGCATACCTCTGTGGTTGTGAGTTTGCTGTGCCTGTCTGTGCTTATCAGTTGGTTGTGCTTGTCGCCTGTGCTTGTAGCTTGTACTTGTGTTGCCAGTTTTTTGTGCTACCCGCCTGCTAGTGACTCTCTTCAATGTTCTCAACCTCACATTGTCGATCTAATTGACCAACGAACATAACACCATTAAGATGGCAGCAACCATATAGAGGTTGCTTAAATTATCGTTTGTGCGCTTGAAATCTCTCCAAAATCAACATGTCGTGGGAACAAGTCAAATTCTCCCTTGCCCCTCGTGCCAAGGGATCGTACCTTATCACAGACGAGGTTCTCCGGAGTGTTCCTCAGATCAAGAACTACGAAGTCGGTATTCTCCACTTGTTTCTCCAGCACACCTCTGCCGGACTTACTTTGAACGAGAACTGTGATCCAGATGTCAGGGAAGACTTGACCGCCTCCTTGGACAGAATTGCTCCTGAAGGAGACTTCTACATTCACGATGACGAGGGTCCAGATGACATGCCTGGCCACGTCAAGTCCACCACCGTGGGTGTTTCTTTGAGCATCCCCATCTCCAACGGAAGATTGGCTACCGGTACCTGGCAAGGCATCTACTTGTGTGAGTTCAGAACATATAGACACACGAGAAGAGTAGTTGCCACAATTAATGGCCAAAAGTTTGCCTAGTGAGGTGCAAGAGTGGGATATCTGAAAGTGACCAGAGGACAGAGAAGAATGGTAGGAGGAGGCAGCTGGAGGATTCAATCACAGAAATGAGATCGTAAGGTCTAATAAGGAGCTACAAAATAGGACTTCGACCTGGTGAATTTGAACTGATTAGTTGCTTCAAATAACTTGAAACATGGCCTTTTCAAAAACACCATCACCTTGCCTTTCATATTCACCACCTTTGGCGGACCTTTCAGTACTCTTACCCCAATTGCTTACAATAAATACCGGTTACTCATTAACTTTCGTAGATATCTATGCTATACTTTCTCAAGGTGAAGTCACGCTTGGACTCAAACTTGGTGCCCTGCATTGCCAACTGGAAGAGCTTCTTGTTGACGTTGTCGTTGGCCAAGTTCCACCAGCCATTATGGCGCACACACTTCTTCCTATCCTTGATGCAGAGCGTGTCGTGGTACCAGTCGGACTCGCTGTCGTCGTTGTCCACATGTTTGCGCTTGCAGGCGGCCGAGAAGCCGGCAAACTCGTCGTCCGTCAAGTGGGCCATGGTGTGGGTGCTGCTTGCCTCGAGCTGCTTGTCGTACAAGCAGATATCTAACTTCTTCTGACCACCCTTCTTGCCCTTCTTCTTGACTTCTCCGGCTGTTATTCCGATGCTTGCAAGAAGTTTCTCGTTGGACAGCTTAACCTTGTCTTTGAGCTCGGCTAGAAACGCTTGTCTCGCCTTGTACTTTTCTGTCTCCATGCTAACCTGGTCCATCTTGTTCTTGATATCCTGTAGCTCTTTCTTGACTTCTTCTGGAAAATCGTCCAAGTTGGCTTGGCCTATCTTGAACTTTTCAACAATCTCCAATTCTGGGAACTCCGACCCCAACTCTTGCAAATCAGCGTGGCTGGACGTGTATGTGACCACCTGCTTGATCTCACCAGTCGTCAACCCGGCCTGGGATGCTTTCCTTATGAGCTTGCTACGCATGTATTCCAACCCGTGTTCTTCGCTGCAGTACTTTGAGTCCTGACGGATGGGCTCCATGCACGAGCCAAGCTGACACTTCTTCTTCCACGTCGTGGTGCCCTTCTTCTGCCACGTACAGAAGATACAGTAGAACTCAGAGATCAAGTTGGACCACTTGACGTTGAGTTTCATGCACTTGAAGTGGAACCACTCCTCACACCCGTTGCACTCCACCATGAGTAATCCGCCCCGGTCGGGCTCTCGGCAGATACAAAACACCTCCTCCGAGTTGAGGTTGTACTTCGGCGAACTCTTGAATTTCTTGAACCGAGTAGCCATATCTTCCGTCAGGTCGTCCTCCGTACCGCTGCCAACAGCAGGCGATCGCCTCCTCTTCAAATCTTCTATGTGGTCCATTCCTTTAAGTTGTATGTCTATTTTTTTTTTGGCGCTGATATTTCAACTGAACTTTATCAACTCTAACAAGCCATGGTAATGAGCGCCCAATGCCCTATATGCTCATTACAGTTTCCTAAGACGCTTCTAGAGCGACATGTGAACAGCTGTTTAGACTCTCAGGAGGTTACACTGACGCTGAAAGAAGAATCGTCGCCGGAAGCTTCCAAATCAGACGCGCAGGTGGTGATAGTGGATCAAGACACGAGCTTCGAGATACCAGAGTCGAGGAAAAGGAAGCCGGAAAACGCGCTCAGTTCGTTGGGTTTGAAGAGGGACCTGACCAAGAAGACAAAGCTTGAAAAACCAGAGAGAAAAAACGTCAAGAGCAGTCCCAGTCTCACCAGTCAGTTGATTGAAGAGAGGCGTCTTAAAAGAATGAGTTCCATGAACGCCAAAGATGAGGAAGAAGTGGTGATTGAGCACAAAATGGGTGAAGAGGAGAACCAGAATAGCTTGAAACCCAAGCAGGTGGTCACTCCCCCACGTGAGATGGTGGTTGACAGTGAAACCCCCAAATCCAAGACCCACCAGGAAGAAATACACGAGTTGAGACGTGAAATAGGGATCCCCTTGGCTCAACGGTTGAGGCCAAGGAGTCTAGATGACTTTTTTGGACAAGAAAAGCTATTAGGGAGTAACGGAGTACTTCGAAACATGATTGAGTCCCAGCAAATAGCGTCCTTCATCCTCTGGGGTCCGCCGGGTGTTGGAAAGACGTCCATTGCCCGAATTATAGCCAAAATGAGCAACTGCAAGTTTGTTGAGCTTCTGGGAAGTGACAGCAATGCCAAGCAGCTTAAGGAGACGTTTGTTCAGGCCGAAAACGAGAAGCAGCTCACAGGAAGGAAAACCATCTTGTTTTTGGACGAGATCCACCGCTTCAACAAGGCCGTCCAGGACCTCTTGCTCCCGGTGACCGAGAAGGGCATTGTCACCATAGTCGGTGCCACCACAGAAAACCCATCCTTCACCTTGAACAATGCCTTACTTTCTCGTGTCCATACCTTTGTCATGGATCCGTTATCCACCGACTCTTTGGTTAAGGTGCTCCAGAGGGCCCTTCTCCAGATCAATAAGATGCGCAAGTACATTTATAACCTCCACTTCATAGCACTCAAGAAAGATGCCTTGGAATATCTAGCAGACCTAGCACAGGGCGACTCCAGAGTGGTGTTGAATTTACTTGAGACCACCAACGCCTACTTCTCCACGCTGCGATATTCGTCTAATGAAAAGACAGGAGTGATCAACTTGAACATCCAACAGCTCAAACCAATTCTTGCAAGCAGGAACTTCCAGCAGATGTACGACAGACACGACGATGGGCACTATGACCACATCAGTGCGTTCCACAAGTCGGTCCGGGGTTCCGACGAAGATGCAACCATATTCTACCTTACCCGGATGCTCAAGGGAGGAGAAGACCCTCTCTATATCATGCGTCGTATGATTGTGATAGCCAGTGAAGACGTTGGGTTACGGGACTCCTCGTGTCTTCCATTTACTCTTGCAGCCAAAGAAGCGTTGGAGTTTGTGGGGATGCCTGAAGGTGAAATCATCCTTGCCCACTGTGCGTTGAAGCTAGCAAGAGCACCAAAGTCCAAGAAGTCGTACCGTGCCTTGAGGCTGGCACAACGCTTCTTGCTGGAAAACCCCAATGCCATGATGTTGCCCATTCCCATGCACTTGAGAAATGCACCTACAAAGCTCATGAAAGAGTTGGGCTATGGAGACTCCTACAGACACAACCCGGACTACGTCCATGGCAAGGTCTCCCAGCCATACTTTCCTCCGGAACTAGAGGGCACCAAGTTTGTGGGTGAGTTGCACAACGGAAGAGAGTTGGATCCCAAGGTCGACGATCAGGTCTACCGTGAAGCCACCATAATAGACGACGAATACGAACAGTTCAAGAAGAACACCAAGACAGAACTTAAATCCAAATGGGAGAAGAGCAATAGAACGTCTTCCACCTTTTTCACAGACGAACAGAAGCAGCAGGTGGAACAATCTCATTTTGAAGAAGACACCAACGGATACCAATCAGATGACCCCGAATGTGTAAATAACTTTGATGCTCCGTACGACGAGTTCTTGGAAGAGGGCCTGCAGCCACGGTATGAGCTGCAACTAGACCTAGAGACAGACGAAGATGACTTTATAGAATGATGAACGAATTATGACGAGAAAGTGTAGACTAAAGGGCGGTAGAACTAAGCTACCACATTACTCTTAAAACGTGCTTGTTCCTACCCCCTTCCCCCTTTGCAGCCATAACCCTCCACTGCTTCTACCTTGACTGCAAAAAAGTCGTGCGGGCGCCAACTATGGGATTGAAAAAAAATTGGACAGACATTTTCAAAGTCAACCAAACATGCCATCCGGAAGGTATTTACGTGCGGCACAGGCCGTGCGCTGCTACTCCAGCAAGAGCAACGCTCCTACATACCTCAACCCCCACGCATGGAAGGGCCTTCCAGCAGATCAAGTTTTTGAGTTGCACAACATCAGAAAGTCACAATTGGGTGAACACTACAACCCTAACGATGAGGAGAGATTCGCCATCTTGTCCACCATAAAGGAATTATCCAAGAAACCAGCTCCAGCATTAGACTACGTGTACCAAATCGAGGGATTCAGAGAGAAGTTTTTGACTGAAACACAGAGCGTCAAGAGATCGCCGGAACCTAGAAAGACCAGTCTTATTGTGACCAACGAGGGTGAGCTTCCTCACGTGCAAAGAAGAAAGGAACAGTTGACCAGGGTGGCTGCGTATGAGATGCCTTTGTTGACCAAGTACCGTCAACAGTACACACCAAAGTCGGCCAGTGAGACTCCTTTGCAGATCACCTACCAAACCGACTTCACCGACGAAACCACCAACGCATTCAACAGAAAGGTCGTCTTGAAGGTCCAGATCGCCGATTTGAAATTGGACGACAAGCAGGCCCACAAGTTCAAGGTGTTGTCCGGCAACAAGTACAACTTTGACACCGGGGTGTTCACCTTGAGATCCGATGGGTTCCCTGAAGCCTCCCAAAACGTCCGTCATTTAGTGGACACCTTCAACAAGTTGTTGGCCGAGTCCAAGGACTTGTCCAAGGAGGACTTTGCAGACATCCCTCTCGACAAGCGTCACATGAGAAACCACATCAAGAAGCCAGTTGCCGTCTTCCCAGAAGAGTGGAAGAGACCACAGGACGCTCCAATTGCCAAGCATGCCATCTTGAACAAGTTGGTGGAGACCGTCAAAAAGCAAAAGGAGGCCGCCTACATTGCTGAATCCACCCCATAACTTATATAACAGTCTTTTCTGAACCTCCCTTGTATATATATACTATCACAACCTATATCGATGGAAAACTGTAAAACGAAGGGCCCAATATGTAAAAGAACGCGGCGTAACCTGCAAACCCCGTCCCCTCAACCTGCAAAGGAAGGAGGTGCGATCAAAAACAAATTGCAAAAGCTGTGTTTTTGAAAAATACCTTAGAGTCACCAATCAACTTATCTATCAATCGTTCATAAACTGAACTCAGAGCAAAGCGTGGAATAGAGAGCTTTGACTTATTTCAACTGTATTATATTTTTTTGATTCAAAAATTTCGTGGAAGATGACGTCTGCATCAACTACTTTGGACGATATCATTAACGAACTCAAATTGACATATGATCCTTCTGTTGGTCTTTTAGATGGGGATTCCTTGAGAGATATTCCCAGTCTCAATACTTTACAAAACTTGAGCAAGTTACTTGGAAATCTTTCCAAGCAATTGCGGGAAGTTGAACAGGTAGATGAGCAAGTATTGAGCAAACTCAAGTCTGGGTCCGAGGTCAATGAGTCAGCCACTCCATCTGAAGAGCCTTCATTTTCGGTGGAAGAAGATAGGAAAAGAGCCTTGGACGAAGCCCAATCTGAAGACGATAACGAAGACGACGATTCAACCACTCTAGCCAAAAGACGCAGAATAAGCAATGGCGACGCCAAGGTGAAACTCGAAGAAACAGAGAGCCAGACTCAAAAAGACAACGCAGCAGCCACTGCCAGCGAGGATATGGCAGTAGACCCCAGCCTGCAGATTAGCGATGACGAGGACTCGAAACCTGTCAACCCCACCTCGGACTTGGCTGAATCTCAGACCTTGTCCAACGATGCCATTGCCAAATTGGCCCTCTACTCAGACAAGTTGGAGGAAGGTGCAGACCCTGAGGATAGAGAGTACTTAAAAAAGAAGTATGGTGTTTCCACTTTCCCAGAGAAGGACTTGACAGAGTTGCTTCCAGGTACCATTCCAGATATTGACTTCTCCAAGAACAAGTTCACAGGCACACAAGTTTTGTTCTCAACATACCAAAGTTACATCGAGCTGTATTTCAGGCCATTTCTGAACGAGGACATTGAGTTATTGCAAGGCGGAGACTTGGTACCTCCGGGCATGGAGAAACTGAACTACGACCCTAACGTGACACCCTACATCATACCCAAGTTACGAAGGTTCTACGCCGATGTGTGGGCCGAAGAGGACCCATCTCTTGCCTCCAAGTTGAGCAGCACACCATACACACAACCCTCGCTTGACTCGTACAAGCCCAAGGGCACTGCAGATGACATCACAGACGACACCCTCTACACGGAAGAGATCTCGTGTGGTCCATTGTCCAGCAGATTGTTTCTGGCGATCTTGGGTGCCAACGAAGGCAAGCCCGACGACGACGAGACCGACCTTCCCGAGTTCAAATCGATCGAGGACACCGACAAGGTGAATGGCGACGCCTCAGGCTTGTCGGAAGAGAATGTGGCCACCAAGTTTGACAACGTGGACGAGTACAAGTTAAGCACTGAGGTTTCCGACTTCAGCTCGTTGGAGGATCGTTTGAAGAGAGAATTGAAGTACATTGGCATTTTCATGAACATGCCAGAGGGAGAAGAGGATAAGCACAACTCTGCTGCTGCTGCGGTGGCTGCCACTGTGGGCAACTCGCCCTCTGTGTCGTCTCGCAGAAGCGGAGGAAGTATTGTGGACAGTGACGACTGGATCAAGAACAAGGAGGATGACGAGGTGTGTGCCGAAATCAGATCACTTCAAAAGCTGTTGAGAGAGACAGTGGCTAGAAACAGAATTAACAGAAAAAAGTTGATTCCAATCGTGGAGGAGCAAATGGCATATCAAGAGTACTGTACTATATTAGAAGATTTGGACAAGCAGGTGGACCAAGCATACATGAAGAGACTCAAGGGTAAGAGTAAAAAGAAGAAGGTCGAGGTGCCGACCAACACTGCCCAGCAGCAGGCTGTCAACAGTGGTCTTAAGGCTTTGTTAGAGAAGAGAGAGAGATGGATAGAGAACATTGGAAAGCTTTTCCCTCCTGCAGAGGTGATCAAGCGTATTCCAAAGGAGTCTTTCTTGGTCAAGGGAGGTGACGAAATTGAGGAGGAAACGCAAGACAACGAGTTGGTTGATGCTACCGATGATTTGATGCAGTCGTAGGTGGAGCCAGACACAGGGGCCCCATCAAGTAGTCTAGGCATTGTCAATGGTCTAAAAACAAGACCCTGTTTCAGACTCTGTTTCATTGTTGATGGTCACACCACCCTACCACGGTCAATTAATTGTAATTAAGTATATACATATCTAATGAGATCTAAATAATGATACCATCATGAGGACATTTGCTTTGTGAGTTCTGCGTGGGAAGGCAAAGACAGCACATTTCCGACGGCAGCCACAGCAATAGGCTTGTCCTTCAATCTGTAGTTGGCCCAGTTGACGATATCGTTCTTGGTGATGCCCTCGACTCTGGAAAACACCTCTTCTGGAGAAAGTCTGAAGCCGGTATTGACCAACTGTCTGCCAATGTCCTCGGCGATGGCGGTGGAGTCGTCCAAGGCCAAAACCAAGGAGGCCTTGATCTGGGCCTTTGCTCTCTCCACCTCCTCTTCGGTGATGAGGCCTGCCTTCAATCTGTTCCATTCGGTGACCACGGCATCGGTGAACAACTTCAAGTTAGCCAGCTTGTCGGCCGTGAAGTAAACACCCATCAACCCGGTGTCGGCGTAGGACGTGGTGTATGCCATGTATGAGTTTGCAATAGGGGTATTGTTGGGGCCGCCGGTGGCTGCAGCGGCAACCAAGGGCGAAGGCGAGTTGGAACCAATCCCGATGGACCTGTCCCAGGAACCCACAATGCCGTTGGCCACAGAAGCAGTGAAGAAGTCTGGTGACGACCAGCTGGGGCCCTCCACGGCAAGCGCAACGTACGAGTTGGGCAACGAGTCGTCTTGGATCTTAATCTCTTCCCCGTAGAAGACAGGCAAGCTACCGGCGTGGGTGAATGGGGTCTCACTCTTCTGAATCTTGCCAAAGTGTTGCTTGGCCCTTTCCACCAACTCGTCGTGGTCCACACACCCAACTCCGATGATGGCCATTCTGTCTCCCTTGTAGTTGGAGGTGATGTAGTCCACCAAGTCGTTTCTGTCAATAGTCTTGATCAATTCACGAGGGCCCAAGATGGTTCTACCCAAGTCCTGGTTCCTGTAGGTGACGGCATGCAAGTGGTCAAACACAACCTCATCGTACATCTTGTCCACCTCGTCACTCTCTTGCAAAATGACATGTCTCTCGTTTTCGATGGCCTTGTACTCCAACTTGGAGTTGGTGAGAAGGTCGCTGAGGATCTCGATGTTCTGGTTGATGTCCTTGGCACGACACTTGGAGTAGTAGACGGTGTTCTCTCTCGAGGTGTAGGCGTTAATTTGTGATCCAATGTTCTCCACCTCCAATTCCAACCCGAGCTGTGATCTGGTGGCGGTACCCTTGAATGCCAAGTGCTCCAAGAAGTGGGCCGTTCCACTGTTCTCGTTCTTGTCGGCCCTGGACCCGGCGTTGATCCAGACCCCCACGGTGGCGGTTCTGGTTCCAGGCATGGCTTCGCTCGCCACAGTGATCCCGTTGGGCAAAACAGTTGTCTTATAAGCGGCTGCAAGGTTTCCCGAAGCTGCTGCGTTCGAGGCAGACTTGCTGATGAATCTAACAAAGCTCTTGGCTCCGTATCTGGCTCTCAACATCTCTATCAAGCGAATGGTTTATGGTCCGGTTTTGCAAAAAAAAAAAAGAATTACTAACACCGAAAATGTTCCAGATTTTGCAAAAAAAAGGTCGTACCCGGATTCGAACCGGGGTTGTTCGGATCAAAACCGAAAGTGATAACCACTACACTATACAACCAATTTCTGTGGGTCAATCGGATGGAAAGATTATGTTGTGGGAAAAAGCAGGAGAGCTAGCTTGTTCATGGGAGAATCAGGAGAATTAGTAGAATCTTCCTTTTGGTGACATTTAGTTGTGAGTAGCTTTATTTTGTTTAATAGCGCATATCTAACGTTTGTATGAGCCGATTCGAACTGGTGTTGTTTGCAGGTAGCTGAGTTGGCACACACAAAAGACACCAAATATCAAAGAGTGGTACTCCATATAAAGCCAGTACTATCATTTCAACTCCTAGCAATTTTCCTTTTATAAGTGTAGAACTCTACGGTGGTTGGTGGAAATAATCTGTTAAGGTTGACTCAGTGGTAACTACAACTCAAGTTGCTAATTTTCTCAGTTTTGGGTGCAAAAACTAAAGAAATGTTCAAGGTGATTCTACAAAAATAAGAATATTTAGATAATTCCATACAATCTAAAGCTATCCCAGCAACCCCATAAGCGTCAAAGAATCCCAGGGTTGTTTGTTTCTAGATATATGTGGGTATGGCTTGCAAACCTGAACTCTAAACCACCTTTCAATTGGTAGTCGCGAGCAACACTTTCACGAAACAAGAATACAATCCTAAAACCACACAATTAAGAACAACACAAAAGAAGCTGACACTTATTGATCGGAGAACCCAATTATAAAAGTAACCCAGCAATAGATAACTTTTAAACGAAATGCAAAAAGATAGATCCTTAAGGTGCGCAAAGAATCCATCTAGCAGAGGCAAAAATAAATGGTCCCTAGCAGGATCGAACTGCTGATCTTGGCGTTATTAGCACCACGCCTTAACCAACTGGGCCAAGGGACCTTTTACGTGAAAAAATGATTAGCAATTATACAAATTCAGTAAAAACAGATAAAACAACCAATTCAAGAGCTGTGAATCTGAAAATGACAATACCGGTACTATACAATAGCAAGACTAACATGGTAATAAATTTAGGTTTGTGGGATGTCTTCTTCTCCCTCTTTCTCTAGATTCCTCCCTCCACCCTCTTCTTAGTTAAAAAAAAACGAAGTGGAAAAATTGAGAAAACACAACAATCAACCAGATACAGACTGAAGGACCATCATTTTAGAGAATATGGGATACACATCGCCAGCAGTTGTTATAGATAATGGGTCATACTCGACCAAGGCCGGGTTTGCTGTGGACGATTTGCCTTCGTTAGTTTTCAGCACCAACTACCTGATTGGCAGCGACAACAAGGTTGTTGTTGGAGAGGATGAAATTCTCGAGCACCCACAGAACGAGGTGATGACGATGATGGACAACGGGCTCATCTACGACTTCGACAACATAGTTCACAACTGGCAATACGTGTACGACCACCTCGACAACAACAACGCGATTGAGCTGA
Source organism: Kodamaea fukazawae (assembly GCA_030572255.1). Classification (NCBI taxonomy): domain Eukaryota; kingdom Fungi; phylum Ascomycota; class Pichiomycetes; order Serinales; family Debaryomycetaceae; genus Kodamaea; species Kodamaea fukazawae. The sequence continues at coordinate 80,787 of JAJLZQ010000043.1, forward strand.
AGGAGTACCCGTTGGTGTTGACGGAACAGAACTGGAACACGGCCAAGAACAAGACGGGAACGGCACAGGTTGTGTTTGAGCAGTTTGAGGTGCCTGTGTTTTCGCTCGTCAAGACGCCGCTCACACAATTGTTCCGTGCCGGGCGGTCGACGGGGTTGGTGATAGACATTGGGTCCTCGGTGACGTCGGTGACGCCCATCTTGGACGGGATCATCCAGACCAAGGCACTGTTGCACTCCAAATACGCCGGAGACTTCCTCAACCTCCACTTGTTGCAGCACTTGCAGCACAAGACTGAAAACAACGTCGGTTTGTTGGTCCCCCCAGCCTTTGAGGGCGCCAGCGAGTCCTTCAAGAGCTACCACATTGCCCACAACGTCTTACAGGAATACAAGAACTTGGCCCTCAACTACCAGATACAGTCGTTCCAACTCCCCAACAGATCACACGTCTCCTTGAAGGGAGGCTTGAACCTGAACCAATACATGGAGACCTTGTTCCAGCCCAACATGTTCAAGTTGGACAACGTGCCCATTCCTGAGCAGGCCATCGACAAGCCCTCGTCGTTGGGCTTGACCAACTTGATCTTTGCCTCGTTGAAGAACATGGAACAGCAGCTCTTGCCCATCAACCTGCAGCAGCAACCTCAGCACCACCAGCACCCTCTGAACAGCTTGAGCAGCAAATACGCTCGTTTCAACGAGATCTTCAAAAGCTTGTTGTCCAACGTCTTGATCACAGGTGGCCTGTCCATGATCAACGGCTTGCCAGACCACATCCTCAACGACTTGAGAATGTTGACTCCAAAGTACTTCCCCAACTACACATACAGCTCCTACTCCATCAGCGCCGTCCCCATACAGAGCGACGCCAACGAGTCCTGGGAAAGACAATTCGGTGCATGGCTTGGTGCCTGCAACTTGGCCAACATGTTGAACGATGATGTTGGTGAAGAAGGAACAACCTCTCTGTCCAACATCGCCTTAGAGAACTGGTTCGTCACCAAGGCCGACTATGAGGAAATGGGTGAGGATCTCATCTTGGAAAAGTTCAAGTAGTATTATATTGATTAATGTACATGTAAATGAAGATTGTGTGTAGGTGTAAGAGTAAGAGTGTTGGAGTGGAAGGAAGAGGTTTTTTAGTGTGGGAGTGGAGGAAGTTGAAGATGAAGTCGGGGAAAAAGCGGATGGGATAGTCGATGCCGATGGGAAGCTGACGGTAATGCCTATGTACTAGGCGACCCTAATACAGAATCCAGAACACCAGAATACAAGTGGACTTGAAACACTTGCCATTCTTGCCTCTACTACATCCCTTAAACTTACACTTGCTAGCTCCTATTAATATTCCGACAATCTATATACAGTTTTAAGTTGTAGGTCTAGTTCTTCCAAGAAACATACTTTTCATCGTACTTGGAGGTGTCACCGTGCAAGGCCAAGATAGACTTGACCTTTTCGGCAACACCCAACTTGTTGTTGGTCTGCTTTTCAAAGTGCTTGACCACCTCGTTTGGAGTAGGCAAGTAGGATCTGTTTGAACCGTCGTTGCCTGTGATGAAGGCGGCAACCTGGGCGTTGTTGGGCAAGCCCATGTGGAATGGGTACTGCTTGTAGTCGACGCCAAAGAAGTCCTGGATCAATGGCTGGGTCAAGTACTTTGTGGTTGCGATGGACTTGGAGGTGATGTTCTTGACGTAGGCGTCGGTGGCCTCTGGGTTGTTCCATTGTGGGAAGAATGGGTTTTTTATCTTTTCAATCAACTTGTGGCTGACACCCTTGACAAAGTCGTTCTTTTCGAGGGGCAAGGTCATGATGTTGGTAGCGGCCACCATTTCCAACTCCAACTGCTTCTTGATGGAGTTTTCGGCACCTCTCTTCAACAACTCAAAGGCCACCTTCAACGAGGTCAAGGGCTTCTGGGCCAACTTTTCCGAGAGCTCGGCAGCAAACTGGGTGCCGCTCTTGTGCAAGTAGTTGAAGACGTCCTCGACCGAGGGCTGGGAGAAGGCCTCGTTGATGATTCTCAACTCCTGGGGAGCAAAGCGGGGCTTGTAGGACTCTGGGAGCTTGTTTTCGGTGAACTCGTCGATGATCTCGCTCACCTGGGCAAAGTACTGGGCCGAGTTGAAGATGGTTTCGGAGGCAACCGTCTTGGTGTTGTTGACCACAGGAGCCTGCAAGTTGGCCAATCTGTTGATCAAGCTCTGGATCTTGTCGGCGGGCACGTAGTGGGTAGCAAAGCCGGCAAAGTAGGCGTCGAGACCGGACATGACCTCGCCGGTGAGGGCGTAGTAGTAGCCCAACTTGTCGTCCAAACGGGGCAAGAAGAAGGTGGTACCAACGTCGGGGAAAAAGCCAATGTCCATCTCGGGCATGGCCATCTTGGTCTTGTCTGTCACCACACGGAATGGCGAGTGGATCGACAAGCCGACACCACCGCCCATGGTGATGCCGTCCATCAACGCCACGTACGGCTTGGAGTAGGTGGCAATCAAGTAGTTCAAGTTGTACTCCTTCTGGAAAAAGTCAGAGGCGTACCCGGGGTTGCCCTTGATGATCTGCTGGGCACACTCGGCAACGTCGCCGCCGGCACAGAGCGCCTTTGGCGAGTTGGACGTCAAAATCACCAAGTTGTTGGACGTCGACTTGGAGTATTCCACCAACCGTGGTGTCATCAACTCAACCATCTCCGTGTTCAACGAGTTGAGCTTCTTGACACGGTTCAAGTGGATCACTCGGGCATTGTCCTTGTTGGAGAAAACAACAGAAGCTTCACTGTGGGCTGCTGACGATGACATTCTGATACTGCTAGCGTTTCTGAGTCGGGTGTGAGATACAATTGACTTGACGTGGGATCTCAACATGTTGAAAAACAGAGGATACTTGGCTTTTATATATCTTTTTTTTTCTGTTTTGGGTATCCTTTAGATCAAACAGGGAGATAAGCTGTGGAGACTTCCTGGGTACTTGCCGGCGTTTTTTCTCCTTTCTTCCTGAAGTGGAGATGCTTTTCCACGGGCCACTTTTTTTTCTTGTGATAATTTGCACGACCCCACAGAGAGGGGGGGGGACAAGTAGGGGAATAGTGAATGGTAGCTGGCGGTTTCTAGGGAGAGCTTATGGAGGAGAGGGGGGAGGTATAGGGAGGAAGAGGTGAGTACAGCGATGAAGAGGGGAACGTAGGGACCCTTTGTTGTGCCAAGGTCTGGTTTTAGTGGGGTCTGCGACGTCATTGGCTGCAATGTGAGGGAACAATAGTTGACAGGAGAACTGTGAGAGAAGATGGGGCAATCACCGAGACCACACAGAGAGGTGATTAATGGGAGAAGGAGCATGGAGTTGATTTATTGTAGGTTTTCATTGTTTTTTCTGAGTTAGCCAAAGGGTATGGGATGGCACTAGTGGCTGCAACATGGCTGCAAATGCAGAGTGCAGCAACTGACGCTTTGCCTAAGGGTGCGAATTTACTAGGCACTCGAACCACTAGGACTAGGCGCTCAGCACTAGGGTGTTGTCACTCCTTGTGGGAGTCACCAAGACTACTTCATTTGTCCACCCAGCTCCAATGTCTGCCCACCCTCCGAAGAACACTCCACCCAGCTCCTTTGAATCTCTGCCCTCCGAAGAACACTCCACCCTCCACTTCTCCATCCCACTAACCCAATCACACTTACACCTACAATCTAAAACAGTCTTTATATTTATTTTCGTTATGCTGTTGTTACCCGTCCTACACTAAAGTCACCAGCGAAGGCACCTTAACAGTCTATGCTGTCCAAAGCTAGCAATGGTAATTCAGGATCAATGGTATCCAGGATCAATGGTAAACCAATGATACCAGGATATACCAGATATTCCAGTTCTGATGCTAGTCCAATTCTGGTGCTAGTCCAACTCTGAAGTCCAGTTCTGATAATCCATTCTGATGGTCCATTCTGAAGTCCAGTTCTGATAATCCATTCTGATGGTCCATTCTGATGCTAGCCCAAATCTGACATGAATTCTGGATGCTTTCGAATCCTAGACTTCTCCCACCTTACAAAAGCTTGTACTGGTTGATGAGACTACACTCCTCTCTGGTGTCATCATCCCCATCATCAGTGGAAATTGCCGAGAAGTTGTCGTGCTTGGGTAATTGGTACTGGTAAAAGATTCCAGTCTGGTAGGAAGCCACCAAGACCAACTGGTTGGCAAAACCGATCTCGACACGGTTGTGCTCCACGCCGTCGGCCGCAGGAATGTACTCGGGGAGCTTTATGTATGCAAAAGAACGTCTGGGGGGCTCCCAGATCAAGTTCTCAAAGTAGTCCTTGTAGGGGATTTTCTTGATGATGGACTTTGTGTAGTGGTTGGAGAGGCTCTTTTTGAGCTTGCCAAAGCTGAAGTAGCCTGTGTCTGGGGGGTCGTCTGGCGGGGAGTCGTGCTTTGTGACGAGCAAGTTGGAGAGGTTTTCGTCCAAGTCCTGGGACGACCTGCTGTTGGAGTCCGAGTCTTCAGACCTCGAGGTTGTGTCTTCGTCTTCGTCGTCGTCGCCCTTGGACAACTTGAACAAGTGGATGGTGTTGCTACCGGAGCCGCAGCCCAACACGGTCTTGTCCAGGTTAAAGTTCAAGGTGTTGATCAGGGCCACGTTGTGGCCCCTGCGCAAATTGGTGACCAGCACCAATTTCAAGGGCTCGTCGGTAAAGTGGAAGACACGCACAATGGTGCCCTTGATGGAGGCGGTGGCGATGGACGGGTGGGCGCCGGCAATCTTGATCTTGGCAATCTCCGAGTCGTGGGCCTTGAAGATCAACTTGAGCTGGAGCAGGATGGTGTCGTAGACAAAGACCCAGCCGCTGCCGTCCTTCTTGAGGTCGTCGAGCGTGATGTTGTGGCGCTTCTTCTTGGAGATGGTGGACTTCTGGGTCCACTCGATCAACGAGTGCAACGAGGTGTTGGCCATGATCAAGTCGCTGGCCGGCTGGCTCTTGGAGGTGTCTGCTTCGTTGAACAAGTCTGTCTTTTGGTTGATGGCGCTCAACGGGAGCACCAAGTAGGACTTGTCGTTGGAGCTCAAGTCGCCCGCAAACCCGTGCTTGCTCGACTCCACGGGGTTGATTTCCAACGTCTTGATCAACCGCACACACCCCAAGTCGTAGATGTAGATCTGGCCCTCCTTCAAAAACACAACCAACCGCTTTCTGTTGAGCCGGAGGTCCACAATGTGCGACGGGAACGACAAATCACAGATCTTCATGTTCTGCTTGGAGTTGTAGATCTTCAACGTGCGGTCGCCCGTGGCCCTGTTGTCGCTCTGGGGCACTATGATAATCAAGGAGGTTGAAAACAACATCCTCACGTACGCCGTGGGTGAGTCCCCCGACTGCACCTCCAGCAGCTTCAGCATTTGCAGCAGCCTCAGAAGCTGCCTCACCAACTGCCGCTGGGGCCCATATCCCAACAGCCCCAGCACCAGGTTGTGCCGCAGGCGCAGCAGTGGGTCCATAGCATCTTCCTCCCCTGGCCCTAGACCTCCTGCCCCCACAGAAGGGTCCACGCCCACAGACATGGAGCGCCGCATGTTATCCAGTCCAGACGAGTAGAACTCCCCAAATGGCTCGCAATTGAAGATCTTGTGCCATTGCGTCGTCGAGATCGAGATACACGAACTGTCCTGGTTGAATGCCAAGTCGTTGATGGTTGCCATGCCCGACTTTTGCTATTCTTGGTGTGATCGCTTTTTTTTTTTGTTAGCGGTGCCACTCTCTTTATATAAGGATCGCGTTACATTACTATATGGCATATACATACACACAACTATTCATCGTCGACTTCCTCTAAAATGACCTTACGCTTGGTGGCAGATGTGTTGCTGGCAGAAGAACCAGTGGCGCCGGGTGCAGCCTTGACGGCCTCGGCAGGCGTGGCGGCAGCAGCAGCTGGTCCGGCGCCGGCTTCGGCCTGCTTGCCCTTCTTGCTTCTCTTTTTCTTTGGTTCTTCCCAGCCATACAATGGTTGGAAGGATTCTATGACTCCACAATCTTCAAACAAGTTGGGGAACAACCAGAATGGCTTGGGCAACACCACGATGGAGATGAGGTACAAGATCAATCTTATGATGGCAATGCCAAAGAAGCCTGCAATGAGACCAAGCATCCCCATGGAGGCGTACCACACGCCTCTCTTCATGAAGTTGGGCCACAATGGGAACAATATGATGGCAAATATCCCGGCAATAGCAAGCAAACTGTAGAGCAAGATGTAGGGGTTGGGCTTGTTGTAGATCCATGCAAAGTACACGTCCGCCTCCAAGACCGCCTTGTCAATCTTCTTCAAGGTGGGCTTGTTTCTGTTGGGCTTCCACCCTCTCACGGCCTTGATGTCTGCAAAATGCAACTTGTCAACGGGGATGATCATCTGGTTCTGGATCAACAAGATAAAGGCCCTTTGCGCCTCCACCTCGCTGGTGATGGGCGGCAACCCGTTCTTCGGGTTGGACTGCTTCTTCTTGTAGTCGTCGCTGGTCAATGCTCTTACAAATCTCTTGAATCTGAAAAATTGAATGTCGTCCGTGTTGTTCAACAACCCGGTTCTCTCCTTCAATATTTTGTTTCCCTTGGCGTAGTTGGCTATCGCAACCGCAATAGGCGAGATCTGCGTGGCCACTGGCACCTGGACGTTCTGTTGTTGCTCCATAGTGTTCTTGTTGACGCCGCTAACTTGTTTTGTCACAAGCTTCAAAAAAATTTAACGTGTTCAAAATATGTTAGCGTGGCCCGCACAATTTCAATCTTCGAGTACGGAGATCACAAGAGGCACGCTAAGCAGTGGGGAATGACTTTTAAGGGTATCTGAAACCGTGGATGAATGATGCTATGGATTTAGTTCGTTTTGCCTTTATTCTGGCCAACTCTGGCCTAGTTTATCCCGTAGTGGGACATAGTTTAACCCATATTTGTGCCATTCGCCCAACTGCTTGAATCTACCACTATCCATTACTACTCATTACTCCACATTACTACTCATTACTGTACTATCCACGCTACTACCCACACTACTCATTCTTGGAAAGCCGTTAATTCTGATATAAAAATTATATACGGTACAAGATAGCTTCTAACCCAAACTTTCTTCATCCAACCATCTAAGGAACATCAAAATCGTAGACCATCCAATACCATGCAAATAAATATCTAATATACAAGTGGGATGGGAATAACAGAGAGAATGCTGGAGCAGTCTTCTTATAATTCGGTGTTGTCCAAGAAGAAGTAGTTACCCGAGGACTTTTGTTCCTTGTCCATTTGGGAGTCCAACTTGTTAATTCTTGGTCTGAAGGAGTTTGGATCTCTTCTGAAGGTGACGTTCAAGTTCTTCAAGAATCTGTTACAACCGGTCAACAAGGATTCTGGGGACTTGGCAAGAGCATCCTTGGATGGTTGACCTTCAAAGACAATGACTCTGTCGGCCAAGTAGGTGGCCATGATGAAATCGTGCTCGACAATGAAGGCGGTCTTCTTGGAGTGCAAGATGAATCTTCTGATCACCTTGGAACACACAATACGCTGTTCCGAGTCCAAGTATGCAGAAGGCTCATCGATCAAGTAGATGTCGGCTGGCATACCCAAGGCCAAGACAATGGCAACTCTTTGCAATTCACCACCAGACAAGGTTTGAACCTCTTGGTCAATGATACCGTCAATCTTCAATGGCTTGACAACATCGGTCTGGAATTGTGGGTGCAAGAAAGAGGCTCTGATCTTCTTGAAGAACAACTGTCTGACAGTACCTGGGAACTTTGGAGCAATCTTTTGAGGCTTCATGGAGACGTTCAACTTTGGAATCTCCTTTCCGTCATCTGGAGCAATGGCACCTGCAAGCAACTTACAGAAGGTGGTCTTACCAGTACCGTTTTCACCCATCATGACTAAGATTTCAGAGTTGGTGAACTCACCACCTTCAACCTTCAAGTGGAAATCACCCTGGGTCTTTTCCATGGTTGGGTAGGCCAAGGCGTTGGATTGGTCCAAAATCAACCCTTCGGCAGCATCAGCCAATCTGAACTGCAATGATTCGGTTCTGAATCTCATGTTTTCAGTTGGAATGTGACCATCCAAGAAAATGTTGATACCTTCTCTGACAGAAGATGGCAAGGTAACCACACCGTACACAGATGGAGTACCGTACAAGATACACACGAAATCAGACAAGTAGTCCAAAACGGACAAATCGTGCTCCACACAGATAATGTAGGTTTGGGAGTCCAACAAAGATCTGATGATTTCGGCGGCTCTCAATCTTTGCTTGACATCCAAGTAAGAGGATGGTTCGTCAAACATGTAGACGTTGGCCTTTTGCACACAGGTCATACCGAGCGCAAATCTTTGCAACTCACCACCAGACAAGTTGGCAACTTCTCTGTTCATGACGTGTTCCAATTCCAAAATTCTGATAACGTAGTCAAAGGCTTCCTTTCTCTCACACTTGCCCTTCAAAATAGGACCAACTTCCTTGACGGCAGCCTTGACCAAGGCTCTTGGGATGTTGTCGACGTATTGTGGCTTGATGATAGCCTTGATGTCGTCTTCCAAAACCTTGGTGAAAAAGTTTTGCAACTCAGAACCTCTGAAGTATCTCAAGATTTCTTCCCAGTCTGGAGGGTCGTCGTATCTACCCAAGTTTGGCTTTTGCTTACCAGACAAGATCTTCAAGGCGGTGGACTTACCAATACCGTTGGTACCAACCAAACCCAAAACCTGGCCCGGTCTTGGGGTAGGCAATCTGTGCAACTTGAACGAGTTGGCAGAGTATCTGTGGGTGGTTTCGTTCTCCAAGTTGGTTGGCAAGTTGATGATGGTGATGGCGTCAAATGGACACTTCTTCACACAGATACCACAACCAATACACAAGGTTTCCGAAATGAAAGCGATCTTGGAGGTTGGGTCAACTTCAATACACAACTTACCGGTCTTGACAACGGGACAACCCTTACGGCATTCTTGCTTGCACTTCTTGGGCTTACATCTGTCCGTGGACACAATGGCAATTCTGGTGTTCAGCGACTTTGGGTCGGAGGCTCCTCCCTTATTCTTGGCTCTGGAACTCATGCTGTGATGTTGTTTAATACTTTGGCATCGCTCTCACACCTCTTTTTTTTTTCACTCGAAATTCGTTTTGTGTCACTTGTGTACCTAGGGCCCACAATTACGCTGCGCCGTGTTTCTCCATACTAATGTTAGGTAAATCTGAGTCCCATTACTAACATTGCGACGTTGATTGGTCGACAGAGACACTTGCAAAGAGCTCTGGAAAACCGCCAAAAAGTATACGACAGTTGCAAGACACTTCTACTAGCACTTTTAGTTGTTGTCCGATGGTTGTGGCCCTTGTATTTGGGCGCCAATGTCCCAACCAACTGGCTCGTCCCACGACGAGTGTTCCGGGCAATACGCGTCACAAAAGTCGTGTCGCGCCGAATCCGCTAATTCCACAGGTGACGAAAATTGAGGGATCCTGTTTTTAAAATAATTAGTTATATATACTCCTTTTGCTGGTGAATTCCGGAACCCAACCAAACTACTTCAAGATGACATAATTTTGAACGTATTAGCTACCGAAATAACACAGATGCCTAGCGGCACTGATATCCGAAGAAGCTTGCCAGTTTCTTTGCCGTTGCGGCGCTAATTTAGCCAGCCCCTTTGTTGTGGTTTGGCTCTACTTTGGCAGGAAGTACCTGGACATATCTCGAGTCCATCAAGTCCGATTCGGTGTGAAGATTTTGAGTTGGAGAGTGGACTGGCTGCTTGAGACCAGCGGGGGCCCTACCAAGGGCTGCGCCTCGGACATTTCCAGGATCCCGGCACTGGACCTCATACCGGATTGTGTCCAGACTCTAGGGTAAGGCAACATGTGTGGGTTGCAAATTTTGGTTGCAAATTCCATCTTTTGGCTGGAGACCTGGCCACTGGTGTGCGTTCCGCCCAGTGTGTTTGCCAACACACGTGAAACGTGGCCCCCTCCCGTGGTGTCTATACCTACCCTGTCCTGCTACTTGGCTGCAAATTTTAGAGTGTCCGACCTTGAAGCTCGAGAATTGTCCCCAGCTAGCAACGTCAAACTCACAGTGGACCAGCCGTGCACTATATATAAGGAAAGGACGGCTTCCCCTAGCTTCCTTTCCTATTGTTGACCCCAAATACATGCTCTTTGAAGAATTTTAAAAATTGTAGATGTGGATTTTTGCAATCTCCTAGTCAACTCAAACCGTCCTCTTTGCCTACTAGAGCGTACCCCCACATGTATGATCCTCCCATCCCTTACTGTTGATCGTCTGTCCACCAAATTTTTTGCCCAACTGTTTTTCGGGAGTAAAAGTTTTCCCAGATTATCGATTTTTTTTGAACAGTCCAAACATTGAATAGTAGACCTAATACAAGCTACTATTTTGACTGCGACGAATAGGGAAGTATCCGCCTGTATTCATTAACACTCCAAGGAACCTTCACTAGTCCAAAGTTCGACATTTGGGTTAGGTTTTCTTGTATTTTGAACTCAGTTTGAAGTAACCCGCTGCGATCAATCCAGGTGGTGAGTTTGAGAGATTAATCATCCATAGCTACTTCAATAATCATCTTGTATTATTATAACATTTCCAACCTAATACCAACTCCAGCATAGCATCCATTGTGACGCTTCAATTGTTAGCTAAGGTTTCATTTCTCCAAATATTGTTTTACTCCAAAACTTTTCAAGCTAAACTGATAATCACAACATACTAGACCATGGTGAAACAATATATTCCCGAAGAGGCTGCCCTTAACCCAGAACTATATGGGTTGAGAAGACTGGGAAGAGATAGACGCGTTGCTGCTGTTGTTGACAGCGACGAGTCTGATGAGGACGCTCCCGTCACCAAGAGGAAAAAGAAGACCGAATACGACGAATACCACGGTGACGAGGAGGAGGAGGAAGAAGAGGAAGAGGACTATGACGACGACGACGAGGACTTTATGGGTGGCGGTCGTCCCAAGAAACAAAAGGCCTTCAAGAAGAAGGCTGGCGCACCCAAAAGAGCCAAGAAGGTGACCCAAGTGCCTGCCGAACCTCTTGAATTAAGATTCTCCTCCAGAAATAATAAGACAGTCAACTATGCTGTTGATAACGACAACGATAACGACCTCTTGGAAAGCGATTTCGATGAGGAAGACGAAAATGGTGACTACTACTACTATCAACAGGCAAACGAAACTCCGGCCGAAGAAGAGGTAGGTATAGACCAAGTCTTGGACAGCAAGCGCAAGGAAACCATTACCGAACTCACTGGCGCCCCCAAGATGGACTATTTGTTCAAGATAAAATGGACAAACCAATCTCATTTGCACAACACCTGGGAAGACTGGGAGAATGTCAAGTCGATAAAAGGTTTTAGAAAGGTCGACAACTATATCAAGCAGTTTATCACCATTGACCAGGAAATTAGAAGTGATCCGTTGACTACAAAGGAAGACATCGAGGCTATGGACATAGAGAGGGAAAGAAGACGTGACGAACAGGACGAATACACCCACGTCGAAAGAATCGTCGACAGCGAAAGAGTCGAAGTTGGCGATGGCACCTCCAAGTTGCAATATTTGTGTAAATGGAGAAGACTCTACTACGATGAATGTTCCTGGGAAGATGCCGAGGAGATTGCCAAGATTGCTCCAGAGCAGGTTGCCAAGTTCCAAGCACGTCTTAACCTGAAGATTTTGCCAAACCTCTCTGCCAACTATCCAAACTCGCAACGTCCACGTTTTGAAAAGTTGGTTAAGCAACCCGTTTTCGTGAAGAACGGTGAATTGAAGGATTTCCAATTGACCGGGTTGAACTGGATGGCTTTCCTTTGGTCCCGTAACGAAAATGGTATTCTTGCAGACGAAATGGGTTTGGGTAAGACTGTCCAAACGGTGTGTTTTTTGTCGTGGTTGATTTACGCTAGAAGACAAAACGGCCCACACTTGGTTGTTGTACCGTTGTCAACAATCCCAGCATGGCAAGAAACTTTTGAAAAGTGGGCTCCAGATGTGAACTGTATCTACTACTTGGGTAACACTGAGGCCAGAAACAAGTTGAGGCAATACGAATGGTACAACTCCAACGGGAAACCCAAATTCAACGTTTTGTTGACCACCTACGAGTATATCTTGAGAGATAGAAATGAGTTGGGGTCGATTAAATGGCAATTTTTGGCTGTTGATGAAGCCCACAGATTAAAGAACGCAGACTCTTCATTGTATGAATCTTTGAAGCTGTTTAAAGTGGGTAACAGATTACTTATTACCGGTACTCCATTACAGAACAACATCAAAGAGTTGGCTGCCTTGTGCAATTTCTTGATGCCTGGTAAGTTTGACATTGAACAAGAAATCGATTTTGAAAACACCGATGCCATCCAAGAACAATACATCAAGGATTTACAGAAAAAGATTCAACCATTCATTTTGAGAAGATTGAAGAAAGATGTGGAAAAGTCCTTACCTTCAAAGACTGAACGTATTTTGAGAGTCGAGTTGTCCGACATGCAAACCGAATACTACAAGAACATCATCACCAAGAACTACACTGCATTGAATGCTGGTAATAAAGGATCTCAGATTTCCTTACTTAACGTTATGAGTGAATTGAAGAAGGCTTCCAATCATCCTTACTTGTTTGACGGAGCAGAAGAACGTGTTTTGGCCAAGGAAGGCTCGCATTCTAGAGAAACCGTGTTGAAGGGTATGATTATGTCTTCTGGTAAGATGGTGTTGCTTGAACAACTTCTTACAAGATTGAAGAAGGAAGGTCACAGAGTCTTAATTTTCTCCCAGATGGTTCGTATATTGGATATTTTGGGAGACTACTTATCCATTAAGGGTTACCAATTCCAAAGATTAGATGGTGGAGTGCCTTCATCTCAAAGAAAGATTTCCATTGACCACTTTAATGAACCAGGGCTGAAGGATTTTGCCTTTTTGCTTTCCACCAGAGCTGGTGGTTTGGGTATCAACTTGATGACTGCAGACACTGTCATTATCTTTGATTCCGATTGGAACCCACAAGCCGATTTGCAGGCTATGGCCCGTGCACACAGAATTGGTCAAAAGAACCATGTTTCTGTGTATAGATTTGTCAGTAAGGACACTGTCGAAGAGCAAATCTTGGAAAGAGCCCGTAAAAAGATGATTTTGGAGTATGCTATCATCTCGCTCGGTATCACCGATCCTAATGCAAAGGTCAAGAGTGACCCACTGACCAACGAGTTGAGTCAAATCTTGAAGTTTGGTGCTGGTAATATGTTCAAAGCTTCAGACAACCAAAAGAAATTAGAAGACTTGAACTTGGATGAAGTTTTGAACCATGCTGAAGATCATGTCACGACTCCAGATTTGGGAGAGTCCAACTTGGGTTCCGAAGAGTTCTTGAAACAATTCGAAGTTACCGACTATAAGGCCGACGTTGAATGGGATGACATTATCCCACAAGAAGAATTGGCCAAGTTGAAGGACGAAGAGAAGAAGCGTGCTGACGAGATCTTCTTACAAGAGCAAATCGCCTTGCATTCACGTCGTAAGGCTGCCATCCGTAAGATGGAAAATGGCGGAGAGTCCAGCACAGCATCCGGAGCACCTAGTGAGGACGAGATGGACGAAGACTCGTCTAAGAGAGGCAAGGGCAGAAGAAGTGCTGCTGCCGACTTCCAATTGTCTGAAAAGGAAATCAGAGGCATTTACCGTTCGATTCTCAGATGGGGCGACTTGCATGGCAAGTGGGAACAGTTGGTGGAAGAGGGTAGTATCACCAACAAGAACCCTGTGTTGATCAAACACGCCTACAACGAGATCATTAACATTTCCAAGAACCTTGTTAAAGAAGAGGAAGTCCGCCGTACCAAAGCGTTGGCGGAGCTCGAGAAGAAGGCGATGGAAAACAAGGGCTCCAACGACGGGTCCCAGGCACTCTGGTTGGCCAAAAAGAAGGAAAAGAAGGCTGTTTTGTTTGAGTACCAAGGCGTTAAGAACATCAACGCCGAGTTGGTTCTCACCAGACCGCTTGACATGAGACTCTTGGAAACCATGATCCCCAAGGACAAGCCGATTTCGTTTGAGTTGCCACGTCCAGTGAAGCTGGTGCAAGCATGGTCTTGTGAATGGGACGCCAAGGACGACGCCATGTTGCTTGTTGGTGTGTACAAGTTTGGGTACGGGTCGTGGGTGCAAATCAGAGACGATCCTGTGTTAGGGTTGCAAAACAAAATCTTCTTGGAAAACCCATCGGGAGGCAAGGAAGCTGCTGCTGCCAACGGCAAGGCGGCCAAGGAGAACAAAAAGGTGCCTGGATCTGTGCATTTGGGGAGAAGAGTGGACTATTTGTTCACGTTGCTCAACGATGAAGAGCACGAACCTGCCAATGGTACCGCACAAAAGAAGAAGGTTGTCCGCAAGGTGAAGACAGAATCCCCGGCACCTAACGCAGCCAAGGGTAAGAAGACTAGCAAGGCACCCGGTGCGGAAGCACCTCCAAAGAAGAAGAGAAAGGCTCCGGCCCCCAAGGCCACACAGTCGCCACCACTCAAGCAAGAGGAGCACCATGAAAACGGTATCGCCGACACGTTTGACGACTTGGAGTACGAGAGCATGGACGAGGGCGTGTGCAAGCAGACCTTGAAGCCCGTGGCCAAGTCGCTCAAGAAGCTCCACAGAGGCAACAAGGGCTACGAGAGAGAGGTCTGGTTGAAGACCCTCAAGACAGAATTATTAATCATCGGTGACCACATTGACAGTGTGGGAAAGGATAAGGAGAAGTTCAAAAAGCACTTGTGGTCTTATGCTAGCTTGTACTGGCCTGCCAAGGTGGCAAGTAGCAAGATCACCCAGATGTACACTAGAATCAAAGGGCAATCCAAGTAATTAAAATATATGATATTGTGGGTGAGTGTAGATAGAGGGGGAATGGCTTGTGTGTGTTAAGTGCCATTTGGAGTGTAGAAGGACAGGCAGGTGCAGGCCAGAAATGGTTACAACTTGGGAAGGGCACAATGCTGCTAGGCTATGGCAGTGCTGCTAGGCTATGGCAATGCTGCTAGGCTAATATGGCTAAAACTAAGGCATCGTGCAAGAATATAGTTTGGAATGGGTGCAAGACTGACTTTGTTAATGTGGCTGCAATTGGGATATCTAAAATTGAGATTGGCTGCAAGATTAATAGCCAGGCCAATATGACTAAAACTGGGTATCAATTATTGCAAATTATTGCAGGAATATAGCATGTCAATGCTAAATATTGTATTGCAAGGCTGTAACCCTAGTTTGCATGGCTAATATAGTATGAACTGAGCATCTAAATTTGCAGGATTATTGATGGAATGGCTGCAAGACTAATGGCCTGGCCAACATGGCTACAGCTGGATATCTATTAATGCAGGAATACAGTATGGTAAAGCTAACTATTACAGAAATATAGTGTTGCAAAGCTGTAGCACTAGTTTGCATGTCTAATATGGCTACAACTGGGCATCAAGTATTGCTGGATAATAGTATGTAAGACTGCCAGGCTAAAATAGCTCAAACTTGGGATCTAATATTACAGGAATATAGTAAACCTGCCAGACTAGTTTGAAATGGCTACTGCCATCCTACATTGGAATATGGTATGCCTGCAAAACTAGTTTGGCACAGCCAAAACGGCTAGAATTTGGACATCAATTGCTATGGCTGCAACTCAAAAATGGGAGGCTGCAAGACTTGGCAGTATTGGGTATCTAAAATTACAACAATATAGCCTGGCAGTGCTGCAAGACTGACCAGGCTAGAATGCTTAGTCTTGGAAATCTGTAGACACCAAGTAGGACAAGATTTTATTCCCACACAGATGAACAAAACAGCCATCGTCTCAATCTGCATTGCGTTTCTATCTTACTGCTACATCCACCTCTATCCTGGCTGCTATCATGGCCATTCTTTGAACCATCCATTTAGAAACCTCCACTTTAAACCTCCATTTAAACCTCCATTTAAACCTCCATTTAAACCTCCAACTAAACCTCCATTTTAAACCTCCACTTAAACCTCCCCAGATCGTTCATTGCGCCAGAAACTGCAACCGTACGGCCAAATCCGCAGCCACGGCCAAAGCTAATAACCACCACCAATATCCTACGACCAACACCAATAGCAAAAACCCAAGCTAACACCTACATCCACATCCTCCATCCTCAACTGACGATCCGGGTATACTTACTCAAACGCGTGCCCCATCACCGCAGCCATTCACTACCTCCAGCGAGCCGCACGCCAGGAATGTTTCGCCCATCGGATCCCCGTAGGGATGAGCATAGGTGGACTATCCAGGTAACCTCTACACGTATGTTATGTTCCTGTAACCTTCTCTAACCTTCTCCTACCTTACTCTCCCCCTTCCCATCTCATCTCTTTGCATCCCCCTTTGCAGCCAACCCAAAAAAGAAATCCGCCATCTGAACAATGCCACTATCTCCTTTCATCACTCCCCATCGCGCCGCCATGCTCCAAACAACATCGCGTCTTGGACCGTCCCAACGGCGTACGATCTCCCAAAGCACCGCTGCCTAGTCTTCCTACACCAGCACAGAACCTGCTGCTTCGTTCTAACACCCATATATGCCACCGGAAGGGCCCCCCCTTTCCCCCTTCCCCCATCGATCCCGACTCTCTCCCTGCATGTAGAGCCCCCGGTCCAGTCTGGCACACAAATAGTTAGTTAGCATCTCTGTGTGAAAATTTTTTTCTTGCTGATTTAAAGTTATAGAGAGGGAAAAATTTTAAATCTCAACACTCCCCAAGGTTCCCATCAATACGAAACTATTGATAAACTCGTTCCAAAAACAGCTGGAATTGTATCTTATTAACCTCTCGTCGATAGATACACCCTAACAAACCTATATAAATTACTTTTCAGGTATTTATATTGTGTGGATAAAAAAAAAAAAATTGAAAAATCCTTTAAAAACATATATTTAAACAAGCTTCAACCCGCCATGTCTGCTTCTGAAACCGACAAGCTCCAAGACTCCTTGGAAAAGTTAGCCATCGACAGCCCAGTTGAGTCTGGTGCTGCTGGCGCTGGATCTGAGGGTGCCTCCTCCGACAGTGGTGCCGGCTCCTCTGCCGCCGCCACCGAAGAATCGTCTGAGTCCAACAGTAATGTTGCAGACAACTCTGCTTCCTTGTACGTTGGTGAATTGAACACCAACATCAACGAAGCCACTCTTTTCGAGATTTTCTCGCCAATTGGCCAGGTTTCGAGCATCAGAGTGTGCCGTGACGCTGTCACCAAGAAGTCTCTTGGCTACGCCTACGTCAACTTCAACAAGCACGAGGACGGTGAACGTGCCTTGGAAGAGTTGAACTACTCTTTGATTGAGGGTCGTCCATGCCGTATCATGTGGTCTCAAAGAGACCCATCTTTGAGAAGAAACGGCGAGGGCAACATCTTCATCAAGAACTTGCACCCAGCCATCGACAACAAGGCCTTGCACGACACCTTTTCTGCTTTCGGCAGAATCTTGTCCTGTAAGGTTGCCACCGACGAGATGGGCATGTCCAAGTGCTTTGGTTTCGTCCACTACGAAACCGCCGAGGCTGCCCAGGCTGCCGTTGACAACGTCAACGGTATGTTGTTGAACGACTTGGAAGTGTACGTTGGTAAGCACATTTCCAAGCAAGACCGTGAGTCCAAGTTTGAAGAAATGAAGGCCAACTTCACCAATGTCTACGCCAAGAACATCCCTGTTGAGTTGACCGACGACGACTTCAGAAAGTTGTTTGAAGCCTTTGGCCCAATCACCTCTGCCCACTTGGAAAAGGAAGCCGACGGTAAGTCCAAGGGTTTTGGTTTCGTCAACTTTGAAAACCACGAACACGCTGTCAAGGCTGTCGATGAGTTGAACGACAAGGAGATGGCTGGTGGCCAAAGACTTTACGTTGGCCGTGCCCAGAAGAAGAGAGAAAGAATGGAAGAATTGAAGAAGAAGTACGAAACCGCCCGTTTGGAAAAGCTCTCCAAGTACCAAGGTGTCAACTTGTTCATCAAGAACTTGGACGACACCATCACCTCTGAAGAATTGGAAGAGCAATTCAAGCCTTTCGGTGCCATCACCTCCGCCAAGGTTATGGTTGACGAGACTGGCAAGTCCAAGGGTTTCGGTTTTGTCTGCTTCTCTTCCCCAGAAGAAGCCACCAAGGCCATCACCGAAATGAACCAAAGAATGGTTCAAGGTAAGCCTTTGTACGTTGCTTTGGCTCAAAGAAAGGACGTTAGACGTTCTCAATTGACCCAACAAATCCAAGCTAGAAACCAAATGAGAATGCAAAACGCTGCTGCCACCGGCGGTATTCCAGGCCAATTCATGCCTCCAATGTTCTTTGGTCAACAAGGCTTCTTCCCACCTAACGGTGCCCGTGGTCAAGCCCCATTCCCACCAAACCCTCAAATGATGAGAAACCCAGGTGGTCAATGGCCAAGACCAGGCCCTAACGGCCAACCAGTCCCAGTCTACGGCATTCCTCCAGGTGCCTACTCGGACTTCCAAGGCCAAATGCGCCAACAAAGAGGTGGCTACTACCCAAGAGGCCCTCAAGGTGCCCCAGGCGCCCCAATCCAAGGCCAACCTCCAAAGAGATCCACCAAGGAATTGGACGCTTTGATTGCCAACGTCCCAGAAGACCAACAAAAGAGAATCTTGGGTGAAGAATTGTACCCAAGAGTCGTGGCCACCGGCCAAGCCCAAGAACCTGAGGCTGCTGGTAAGATCACCGGTATGATGTTGGACTTGGACAACGAAGACATCTTGGCTTTGTTGGCTGACGACGCTTTGTTCGAATCTCACTTTGCCGATGCTTTGTCTGCTTTCGAAGACTACAAGAAGTCTGAACAAGCTTAAACATTGTCCTAGAGTATATTCCGAAGCACTTGCCTGCTAGTCATTCAGTTATTTACTCGCATGTGGCGTACACCAAGCTGAGTCCTCCCCCTCACTCATGTACCTCCTTCCCTCCTTCCTTTCCTCCACAATCCTCCTCCAAGTTTGGTCATACCATAGTCAGAAGTTGGGTTGTTGCTAACTTTTTTTATCTTATGTTTAACAATTCTAAGTTTCTGTTGAATAGCATGTAATATACGAGGTTATAGTTTATGAAAATATTTAAAGTGTAGTAGAAGTCAACGGTAGCTGGTGAAACGGTAGTTGGTGAAACGTAGTTGGTGAAACGTAGTTGGTGAAACGTAGTTGGTGCAGCGGTAGCTGGCGCAACGGTATCTGGTGCACAGTAGCTTTGCAACCATATCTCTGTTGCAGGGAAGCTCTTTTACAAACATATCTCTGTTGCAACGGTTCAGTTGCAACGGTAACTCTTTTACTATAGCTCTGGTGGCCATGCCCACCGGTCAGCTAACATCATCTCCCTAGCTCTGGTCAGCCACAAGTCTGGTGCAGCGGCTGGCACAACAGCAGCTCTTTTGCAACCACATCTCTTTTGCAACCATATCCCTTTTGCAACCCTCTTTTGCAACTATAACTCTTTAGCTACCATATCTCTGTTGCAACTCATTCACCATAACTCTGGCCATGCCCTCAGCTAACACCAGCCTTGACTTCTCGTGGGGTGACACCACATCCGATCTGCTCGCCAGACCCTGGCAACGGCTATTGTTCTCCACAGAGGCATCGCCAAGAGGTGTAGATGTGGTCAAATCCAGCGGGAAGCGTCCGGAAGCCGTAGGTGGCGGCAGCTGTGAAACCCGAACCCGACTGAAACGGGATCGATGTGGTCCGTGGCCCCCGCAAGGAACAGGCACCTTCGCCCACACTTCGGTTCTGAAAATGGGCGCGGCACGCAAAGTCCGAGCTATCAAATAATCACCTTGAACACATTCGTCTCGTTGCAAAGAAGCTGTGGACACAATGGTAGCACTTGAAGAGTTGTTTGCATACCCGTCGGACCAGAAGGTGATCTCGCCGGCCGACTTCAAGGACAATGACAAGATCAAGTTGTCCGGGCGTGTGCTCAACGTGATGACGCTGTTGCCCACGCAAATCATCAAGAAGACAAACAAGGACGGCACCAGTACGTGGGACGTCGGGTCGGTGACGGGGAACTCGGCATTGTACTCGTCGCAGTTCTTCTTGGACAAGCACACCGATTGGGAGACCCACCTCATTGGCTGGACGGGCGAGTTGATCAACACCACCTCCGACAGCCCGTACCGAGTCACCTCCGACAACATCAAGGACGACCCGCTCTACTTGGACGAGCAGGACAAGGCCGACTTGGAGCAAGATATCAAGCGGGCCTGCCACAGTGACAACGTCCACCCTGTGTGGCTCTTGAGACGAGACCAGGAGAGGTGGCGCCGCTACGCCGAGAACGTCATGTGGCCGCTCTTCCACTACATCCAGGGCCAGCCCTCCAACGGCAAGGCCGAGGCCGAGGCCTGGCACGACTACGTCCGTTTCAACGAGGCATACTTCCAGAAGATTAAGTCCATATGCAAACCGGGCGACATTGTGTGGATCCACGACTACTACCTTATGCTCTTGCCCCAGTTGGTCCGTATGGCCTTCCCCGACGTCTATATTGGTTTCTACCTTCACGCCCCATTTCCGTCTTCTGAGTACTTCCGCTGCTTGCTGCAAAGAACCCAGCTTTTGGACGGTATGTTGGGCTCCGACGCCATTGTCTTCCAGTCCGAGTCCTTCCAGAGACACTTTTTGTCGTGCTGTGCCCGTATTTTGGGCTGTGAAGTGACCTCCAATCAGATCAGTGCTTACGGATCCACCATCAATGTCTACACATTGCCCATTGGGATCGACACCAAGAAGATAGAGCACGATTTGTTTGAGCTGAACTTGCTCGTGGACGAAAAAGTAAAGGCCTTGCTGGAGATCTACGCAGGAAAGAAGATTATTGTGGGGAGAGACAGATTAGACACTGTTCGTGGGGTTGTCCAAAAGCTCCAAGCGTTTGAAATGTTTTTGCAAATGTACCCCGAGTGGAGGGACAGAATTGTTCTTATCCAAGTTTCCAGTCCCAGCTACTCACAAGGCGAAAAAGTCGAAAAGAAGGTGACCGAGTTGGTCAACCACATCAACTCGGAGTACGGCAACTTGAACTGGACACCAGTGTTGCACTACCAGCGTAGAATCGCCAAAGACGAGTACTTGGCTTTGCTCAGGGTGGCCGATTTGGCCCTCATCACCAGTGTCAGAGACGGAATGAACACCACCTCGTTGGAGTTTGTCATGGCCCAGAAGTACAGACACTCTCCGTTGATCTTGTCTGAGTTCACAGGCACTGCGCTGGTGTTGAACAACGCCATCTTGGTGAACCCCTGGGACTCTGTGGGAATTGCCAAGACCATCAACGAAGCATTACTCATGTCACCTGACGAAAAGAAGGAATTGGAAGACAAGTTGTTTGATCGAGTCACCTCCAACACCATCCAGACGTGGACCTCCAATTTCTTGACCAAGGTATTGGCCCACTCACGGGAGTCGGTGTACACCCCTGCATTGAACAGACCACTCCTCCTCAGCAACTACAAACTGGCCAAGAGACGCATGTTTTTGTTTGACTACGATGGAACCTTGACGCCCATCGTCAAAGACCCTGCAGCAGCCATCCCATCGGCCAGATTGAACTCCATTTTGGACGCTCTTTGTGCAGATCCGAAGAACCAAATCTGGGTTATATCCGGCAGAGACCTGGCTTTCTTGGACAAGTGGTTAGGGTCCAAGAACTTAGGACTTTCTGCAGAACATGGTTGCTTTATGAGAGATGTGGGCAAGAAGGAATGGGTCAACTTGGCCGAATCCTTTGACATGTCGTGGCAGGTCAAGGTGGAGGAAGTGTTTGGCCAGTACACAGAGAAGACTCCGGGGTCCAACATCGAACGGAAGAAGATTGCTTTGACCTGGCACTACCGTCGGTCCGATCCAGAGTTGGGTCTGTACCAGGCCGAGCTTTGTTTGAACGAACTCAAGGAAACGGTTTGCAAAGAGTACGACGTGGAAGTGATGGCTGGCAAGGCCAACATCGAGGTGAGACCCAAGTTCGTCAACAAGGGTGAGATTGTCAAGAGACTTGTTTTGGCCAAGCATGGCGTGGAACAGGACCCGCTGCCTGTGCCCAAAGAACAGGACGTTTCTCCGTCCGATTTGCCTGACTTCATCATATGTCTTGGAGACGACTTGACTGATGAAGACATGTTCAGATCACTCCACCACGTCGAGGAGAAGTGGGAAAAGGAAAACTTGCCCAAGAACCAGTACGGAAACTACGGTATTTACCCCGTTGCCGTTGGCCCAGCTTCCAAGAAGACCGTGGCCACCTCGCATTTGAACGAACCCTCCCAGGTTTTGGAAACTTTGGGCTTGTTGGCTGGTCAGGTCTCGTTGTTTGAAAGTGCTGGTTCCGTCGATTTGGACGATAGAGGCCACTTGGCAGACAGTGAGTCGTCCAAGAGATCCAAGCTGGCAATCAAGGCGGCCAGCTTGAGGAAAGAAAACAAAAGCATATCCAGCTTAAATGCGGGTTCCTAGTGGACCAGACAATCAGACAGACACTTGAATACCAGGATGCTACCAGAATAGAAATGAAGATAAACGATATGACAAACTGTAGGTTGTAAGTTAAGTTTGTAAGCGCTGAACACAAGTAGTAACTAGACGTTCTGATGTTCTTCCTTTGCGGACATTTACTCTTGAGCTGCAACTAACCTACCTAGCTTAATTGGAAAGCAATAGCTTAAATGTTGTAAGCTACACACTACGCTGACTATCGAGGAGTTGCAACCACTCTGTCGGAATCAGCAGTATTTGCAGCCACTCGGCACAGAGGCTCAGCCATACCGGAAACTTCCCTTGCAGACCCAACCACCCAACAAATGATACAGTCAAGATACGCCGATTCCAGAATCAACACATACTATATTCCGCTTTGGACACCCTTCCCTCCACTATGCCGCCTCCCTATTCTCTCTGTTCCACCAGAGTTGTCTTAAGTTGGTGTGCTCCGGAAAAGTGGCATCGCGTGAGCCGCGCCGCAGCCGAGGTTCCGAGGTTTGCCATAAAAATGGTGGGCCCGAACTCAACATTGCAGTTTTGCAAAAGTCATCGAATACTCTCCCAACTACAGCCTGAAGTACAGTAAAGATGGGCATTTTGAACTGGGGTTTTAGAGCTACCCTTAAGATCCACCACGCCGGGGATGACACCGTTGAGTTGAAAGGTAAAGACAGCCAAGGGATCAGGTTGAACCAGTTTGTCGAGGACAAGTTGAGCATTATCGACCCCAAGCAGAAGTTGTGGTTGAACCCGTTGTTGTTCAACGGAGCACTCCAGACCTTGTACTACACGTCTGTGGACTCGAGCAAGAAGTTCTTGGTGTACTACGGGCGTGAGACGTTCCAGTACCCAGACGGAGGGTCGACCTCTTTGGACTGGGTGATTCCGCCCGAGCCCAAGGACGAGTTCAAGAAGGTCTACGAGCAGACGATTCCCGAGGACTCGCCCAAGTTGCATCCCAGAACCCGTTTTTTCACCGAGTCCGAGTTGCAGGCCATCACCAAGAAGGACCAGCACTCCAAGGACGGCGTGCCCATTGTGGTTGTCATCCATGGGTTGGTTGGAGGCTCCCACGAGCCATTGATCAGAAACTTGGCCGAAAACGTTCACAAGAAGACCCCTGAGTGGGACACCGTGGTGATCAACAACAGAGGATGCTGTAGAACCAAGGTTACCAGCGGCACCATGTACACAGCCTTCTCCACGGGCGACATCAAGGACGTTATCGACGAACTCAAGTTGCGGTTCCCCACCAGACCGTTGTACGCCGTTGGGTTCTCCTTCGGGGCCTCTCTCTTGGCCAACTACCTTGGGGAATCTGGCGAAAACTCCAACCTTAAGGCTGCTTGCGTTGTCGGCACGCCATGGGACTTCATCGACTCGGCGTACCACATCCAGCAGTCGTGGTCTGGAAGCTACTTGTTCAACCCAACTCTCACCCAGTTCTTGACCAAATCGGTCGCCAACTCCATGAAGGACTTGAGCAAGTACCACCCTGAGTTGTTTAACGAAGAGAACTTGAAAAAGGCCAAGAAGGCCACCAAGACCTACGAGTTCGACAACATCTTCACCTGTAAGTTGGTGGGCTACCCAAACTCGTTCCAGTACTATAGAGAAGCTTCGCCGGTGAACAAGATCCACAAGATCAAGACCCCCACCTTGATTCTCAACTCCACAGACGACCCCACCATCGGTGTCAGACTTCCCTACATGGAGGCCTCCAACAACCCATACCTTGTGATGGTTGAGTCTGACTTGGGAGGCCACTTGGGTTTTGTCAAGTCGAACGGTGAATACTGGTCGGTTGAGCTTGTTGAGGAGTACTTCAAGCAATTTGAGAGTGTGTTTTGATGGGAGAGAAAGTAGAGTTTGGAGTGGTGCCAACAGCTTGGTCTGTTTTAGTTTAGAGGAATTATAGAGTGATTATAATGTGGATTGTATTGACGTGTAGCATGGCTGTGAACTGAAGGGGAGTTACTATAAGCAAAACAGGTGAAGTGATAGGAACGGGCGATGTAGGACCAAGGACCCAGACCGAGGGACACAGCGCGACGAAGGAACCCGCTCCATGGAGGAACCCAGCACGAAGGGACCCGCTCCATGGAGGCTCGACGGAACTCTTAAACCCTGGGTGCCCCAAGAATACCCATCAGATCTCCCATCCCATAAAATGTGGGTTATTCCTGCAACCAAAATCACCCTTGATGCACGAACAAACGCGCTTGCAACCAAATCCCATGTCAGAAATTATCTCATGCCTATATTTAGATTGCAGCACAGCCGTGTGGAACCCCATTGTTAAAGCTGGGGCAGGAAGCGAGCGAACGTGGCACACCCACACACAGCATTTCTCCGCTCCCGTCACCGCTCACATCCCGCTAACTCCTTCACTCTCCGCCTGCTCCTGATGGACCTCTGGTGTGTTGTTCCGAAACATAACCTTATGATAACGCCGGAGATATTATTCCGGAACACACCATGATAAAGCCGCCCACCCTCTCTTCACGTCTGCGCCACGCCCCGGACGCTATCTACCCTCCCGACATTCTACGATAAACATTCCAGACAAGTGTCTGGAGGTGTGGGGGGCCCAGGAGCGTGTGTTTCTGTTGCGACGGAGACGGTGACGTAGTGACGTCGTTTTTCCTGCCTCACCCAACTGTGGTTTTGCGGACGCTTCTGTCACCGACAAATGCGCCGGGCGTTAGTCGATATCGGAGAAACATACCCCAGCCCGCCTTGGCCAGGCTAGAGGGAGGTGAAGACATCATGTTGGGGGCAGTCTATAGATGGATGCACACACATAGACTGCCCCATCAGGACAGCTTTCCCGCTAGACCCTTTCCCGATAAATTAAGGTTGATAAGGCCTCAGGTACGCCGTTACAGTGGTCTGGCTCATTGTTCGCAACACCTGGTTTGCTCATAGCGGAGCAACGCAAAGTTGGCGGTTAAAGAAAAAGTTTACACATCACTACTAGCAGCTACAGACAAGGGAACCGTGTCGATAGGTACCAGCAGCATGTTCAAACACACGAATCTCAACCTAGCACTATTTGACGTCAGATTGAAGTCGCCCCATCGGGACACACTTCTCCTCAAGGGCAACGAGTTTGAGGTTGATCTGGTGCCCTTTGAGGGGAGTGTCAAACTCTCCATCCCTGAGGACATGCACGTCAGACGGGTCTACTTGAGTCTTGTTGGGGAGTTCAACATCGAGTACTTTGAGCGGGGGGAGCAGGGCCAGATCAGCAACCAGTACCTGGACCGCTTGGCGGTGCTAAGGGTGGACTGGGACAACTTGTTGACGAGCCCCGAGGGCAAGGTTTTGTATGGTAACTACGGGGAACGGTTCGTGGGCTACTCCAAACTCGAGCACAGGCTCAAAAAGGGCAACTCGAGGAACCAGTCGGAGGTGTCGCTCGCCTCCAAGAGCTCTGCCCATAGCCATGGCCACAGACCGGGCTTTTTCCGGACCAAGTCCCAGCCAGTCTTGACCAACGACGAAACCAGCATCGGAACCTCGCCTAAGAAGACCGCAGACACGCCGTCGTCCAAGATCTTGAAGTTGCCCGCCAGTGGGGTCGACGGCACGCCGTTCCTCAGCGCAAAAACAGACGCCAACCACTCCTTCTTATTGCCCAAGGGCAACTACAACTTGCCTTTCAGGGTGTTTTTGCCCACAGACATCCCCCAGACCACCGAGGGGTTGGGCTGTGGCACTGTGCTCTACAGACTACACTGCACTATCGAAAGGGGCCGTTTCGAAAAGTCCTTCCACTCCAACAAACCCATCCGCATCTTGCGGACCCTCCACCCCAGAGACTTGAACTTGGTGGACAACATCGATATCGACAACACGTGGCCAGGAAAGGTCCAATACAACGTCAGTCTCCACAGAAAAGGTGTTGCCATCGGGTCCCGGATCCCCATCAACATCTTGGTGGTGCCCATCGCCAAGGGCCTCTCCCTCAAGGGAATCAACGGCTGCATTGTGCAACACTGCAACATCGAGCACATGGACGGCAAGTCCCCCGTGTGGGAGAACATCATTCTGAAGCAGAATCTCCACTGTCCGAGTCAAGACGACTTGGGCATCGACAGGTGGGTCATCAAGACCCACTTCAAGGTGGCAGATCATCTCAAGGAGCTTACCCCGACATGCTCCCTCAAGTCGGGCATGGTGGAGGTCAAGCACCGGTTGCGTATCTCTGTTCAGCTCAAAAACAGCGGTGGCCACGTCTCCGAGTTGCGGGCCAACTTGCCCATCCACGTCTATATCAGTGCAAACACCGGCCATGTTCTCGGCAAGCACTGGTATATCGACTCCCAATACCCTTCTTTCTTGTTGGACAAGTCCAGGGATGACTACATCTTCAAGAAGGACAAGCCTGTGGACCACGGAGACATGTCTACCACCAACAGTGGAGCCGCCACGCCTGTGGTGGCCTCTGCAGCCAACTCCGATGAGGAGGACCTGGATGACAGCGACGCCGACGGTGCAGAAGATGCCCCTCCTGTCTACCAACAGCACATCTTCGACAAGATCTACGACATCAACCTGCAAAAGTCGCCCATGGAACAGCTCCGCATCCAGAGTGCCGGAAACACGCCCAACCAGTCGTCCACCAACCTCACCTCGTACTTTGACCTTCCGCGGGCGGTCAACAGCGGCATCGACAGCAAGTTGTTCAGCAAGTCGCCGTTGATGAGCCCCAGCTTGGACGTTTCCAAGTTGAACCAGGTCCCCACATACCAAGAAGCTTTGGAGGAAGACGAGGAGGTGGTCGACGAGCCTGCCCCAAAGTATGACGGGGATGATGATGAAAGCAGCAGTTCGAGCTACAGCGAAACAGGAAACTCCTCCAGCTACTCTATTTCCAGCTCAGAGGTGAAGCCCATGCCCATGCTTAAGAAGGGCAAGCCCACAGCAGGTCACCATTTGCTTGGTCGTTTTGGACACTCGAGGTCCCACTCACATATCCCCACCCTTCAGAGTAATAGTCTTCATTTTGGGCTAGGAAAGACCCCAAACCAAAGTGTGGAGAACCTCCATGCCAGTGGCAGCTCCAGTCCATCTCATCTGCTTCTCCGGGCCAAGAAAAAGTAGGGAAAATAAGGAGAGGACATAAAATAGATTCTACAGTTGTCCAGTACATCACACCTGTTTCTCCAGACCATTCAATAGTGGAAAACCTAGCGGAAACTTACAATGGAGCTCTCTCTATCATGCTTTTCAAGGTTAAGATTTCCAGTCCAAATTGAAAGACGACACACCTGCTTCTCCGGACAGAAGAAGTGAAGACGCTTTCAGTGGAAGCACCCAGTGGAGATCTAGTCTGATTATCCAAGTAGAGCTGAAGAAGTTTGCTAATGAACATTGGATCCAAGCCCATCAACAGACGCTCCCCAATCAGAAGACGCTCCCCAACAGAAGACGCTCCCCAATCAGAGGACACTACCATGGGCAGAAGACATTTTTCTAAGGAGCACTTCCCCAAGTAGAAGACACTCCAACCCAAACACATCTCCATCAACCAGCAATCCCCTCATGAACCTCTGGAACACTCATAGATTTTTATATACACGTCTAGACTCGTGACTCGTACAAACATTTGATAGCGCGTTCTACGAAAATGTAAATACAGGTAAATGAGCAAACGGTCGGACCCATTCGAGGTCTACAAGCTCCAGAATGAGGCCAACATCAAGCGGATGAAGATGGAGAACAGGTTGAGTGTGGGCGGATCCAAAGAGCTGGTTAGCCGGGGATTTGGACAGCTTGGAGCGAGAAAAAGGGCCCCCTTGGGCAATGTCACCAACAGATCAACACACACGCTTGACAGCAAGAGCGGCAAGAACAGTGCATTGGGCGTGAAAAAACCGGTTTTTGAGCAGGTGAGGGCCTTGTTTGGTGGCGGGATGGCAGTGCTGCTGCTGTCGGGTGTCTCAGTTCAGAGCCAGCCCCTTGTGATGGGACCTACCACTAGACAGAAACCGACCCCAGGAGAGAGACTTCCCCAAAGAGAGCAGGTATCCTTTGCAAAGCATAATCAGAAGAACGCACACATTCCCACAAACAGCATATCCAGCAGGGTTCCTCAATTGACTCTTCCCCAGGTTAACAAAGACACCCTTTCGAGGATGCAGACCAACACCATCATGAGGTTTGGGGAGATCAACCAGGAGTTTGCAGAGTGTTTTGCAGAGGACTCAGATAGTGTGAGCCACCTCAACACAGACAATGTCAGGCGCTTTTTGAACTGGTTCAAAGTGAACCGCTACGACTACCGAGCTGAGCGGAGCAAAGACGGCGAGGTCGAGGTGGTGAGGGTGGTACGGATCGGCAAGTTCATGGACTTGGTCGAGCTGCACACACTGGCGTTTGCTCTTGCACGAACAGACATGACGTTTGAGTTGCAGGTTGGGGATCGCGTGCAGTTGTCGGGGAAGAAGTCCATGATGGCATTGGGTAATAGAGAGGTTCCGTTCTACTCGAAATGGAAGGTACTAAAGGGTAATTATAGAGGATAGAGAATGCATGTGTCGGGGTAGTGTTGTCAGGTGGTGTAAATAGGCTAGGAACAAAACCTGGAGAAGTGAATGTGCTGGAGATAGGGCGAGATATCAGACAAGAACTCTCTTTTCTGTGACGATGCAATCCATAATGTCACTGTAGCTGGTCATAGCTTCGGTTGGTCTCCTCTTGAAAACTGCAATGAAAGAGGGTTGGCGATTGAAGCAGTGGTATGTCATTGAGAGTGGGTGGTTCGTGTTAGAATTGTCCATCTCATATACTTCCAATTTTTGATAACTTCGCATGATGATAACGTTACCGTTTGATGATAACTTACCTCTTCAAATATTATGGTAAAACTACCTTTTGATGATAAAGCTTCCGCTTTTGAAGCAAATGTTTCATCTTAAGATGATAAAGTTCATATTTAGCTGATAAAGTTCACATTTGCATGATAATCCTTCATTTTTTGATAATGCTTCATCTTTTGATGATAAACTTTCAAATTTTTGATAAAATTCACCGTTTATTTTGTAAATCACCATTTGATTCCGGTATTTTGATGGTCAAACTTCATTTCTTAGTGATAACGCATTATCTTCCATGATAAAGCTTCACGTTTTGACGATAAACCTCCCCTTTGTCAAAACTTCAGCTTTTCATAATAAATTGACCATATGACGATAACCTATTAATTGTGAAGCTTGACTATTTGATGATAAACTTCACTATTTGATGGTCCAGCTTCATTTTTTGGTAAAAGCATTCTCTTCTTAAGCTTCACCTTTTGATGATAACCTCACCTTTGTCAAAGCTCCAGCTTTTCATAATAAAGTTGACCATTTGACGATAAACTCAATTTATGATAATTTCACCTATTGATGATAAGCTGAGTATTTTGATAGTCAAGCTTCATTTTTTGACAAAAGCATTCTCTTCTTAAGCTTCACCTTTTGATAATCTCACCGTTGTCAAAGCAATATAGTTGACCATTGAACGATAAACTCAAATAATGATAATTTCACTTACTGATGACAAACTTCCCTATATGATGGTCAAGCTTCATTTTTGATAAAAGAATACACTTCTTCAGCTTCACCTTTTAATGATAACCGATAACCTCACCAAGGCTTACTTCACCATTTGATGATACACTTCACCATTGGAAGACTCCACCATTTGATGATAAACTTCATCATTTCATGATACACTTCATCATTTCATGATACACTTCACCATTTGATGATAAACTTCATCATTTCATGATACACTTCATCATTTGATGATAAACCTCACCATTTGATGATAAACCTCACCATTTGATGATACACTTCACCATTGGAAGACTCCACCATTTGATGATAAACTTCATCATTTCATGATACACTTCATCATTTCATGATAAACTTCATCATTTGATGATAAACTTCACCATTTGATGATAAACCTCACCATTTGATGATACACCATTGGAAGACTCCACCATTTGATGATAAACTTCATCATTTCATGATACACTTCATCATTTCATGATAAACTTCATCATTTGATGATAAACTTCACCATTTGATGATAAACCTCACCATTTGATGATACACCATTGGAAGACTCCACCATTTGATGATAAACTTCATCATTTCATGATACACTTCATCATTTCATGATAAACTTCATCATTTGATGATAAACTTCACCATTTGATGATAAACCTCACCATTTGATGATACACCATTGGAAGACTCCACCATTTGATGATAAACTTCATCATTTCATGATACACTTCATCATTTCATGATAAACTTCATCATTTGATGATAAACTTCACCATTTGATGATAAACCTCACCATTTGATGATACACCATTGGAAGACTCCACCATTTGATGATAAACTTCATCATTTCATGATACACTTCATCATTTCATGATACACTT